>JAHKKF010488643.1:315-13243 GCA_019740295.1 Labeo calbasu | reverse complement strand
TATTTATTTATTTTATTTTTTTAAATATCAATGTATATATATAACATTGTATAACAATGCTCCGATTTTTTTTCCAGGTTAAATTATATTTTATATAAATATAACATATAAATATAACATTTTTTAATTTTATTTTTATTAAACATTTATTATTATTACATTTTATATATATATATATATATATATATATATATATATATANACCACTGTTCAAAAGTTTGGGGTCTTTATGATTTTTATTGTTTATTTGTTTAATGTTATACATTTAAAACATTTTTAAAATGTTCTGTTTTTATTTATTTATTTATTTTTTTTTACCAGGTTAAATTAGATTTATTATTTAATTTCATATATGCTACTCTTCTGAACTTTCTATTCATCTGAATCCTGGAAAAAAATTATCACTGTTTATACAAAATATTAAGATAAAAAATGTTTCTTGAAAATTCCACTTTGCCATAACATGAATAAATTCACAAATGTCTATGTATTTGACAATATTATGGTTTTAACTGTATCAAATAATGCACCCTTGGTGAGCATAAGAAACTTAGAATCCTACCGACCCCAAAACTTTGAAAGATAAGTTGTGACAGTGGAATAACTACAGCTAATATTACTTCAAATTTTGAGCAATGAAGATTAACAATATTTCAGACAAAAGAAATAAGACTTTCTATGTGGTCTTAGACTTTTGTTAATTAAAAAATTGATCACAAAATAGCATAAACCAGGTATATCAAGCCTGATAAATACTGGTCCTGATATCATCTGCAGCATTCTGCACAAATAGTTTCATTTTGGTTGGCGAGAGAAGGAAGGATCCTGATATTGCACTGCTCAGACAGTTTGTGTTTTGTGTAGATTAAAAAATCCATTGACTCTAAATAACAAGGCCATTAGATGCCAGCTTAGATATGTGAATTAGATTGTTGAATTATTGACATGGTCTGTTCAAATGCAGTCACAATATTCAACACGTTCTCTGCTGTACACCTGCTGATGTTAAGACTGCCAAATTAATGAGCTCTATCCTACCCTCATTAACACACAGACAAGGTAGTAATTGACACATGAAGATGACTGACACATGCTGATTGTATATGTGTGGACAAAATAATTGCCTAATTTTTGTAACGGGCACTAATAAGAAGTGCTGCCAATCACAGTCACAATATTAAATGCTTAAGTTAACCTCCAAAATAGATCCTGAGGTCATCTGGGGTTGGCTGATCACTCCATAATGGCAAGCTAGATGAACTTCAACTGCTCTTCGATGAGTCTTATTTCTCTGGGTTTTCTAGATTTACAGCTGTTCTCAGAGGAACAATTCAATAAACCTGTGGTTATTGCTTTCATGGCAGGAGGCCGGCTGCCCCTCAAACAAAAGCACGGATTCTATTGCACTTAGCAGGAGATTTGACTCTGGAAATCAAAGCACCACTCAGACCTGCGTTATACACTTTTTCTTTTGAACACAAAAGTAAATGTTAAGGAGGATGTTAATGCTGCTCTTTTCCATATAACCGAGTTAGAAACAAGCGACTCTCAAGCTCAAAAAATTACAAGAACCATAAAAGATCCATACGATTCATGTGCTATATTCAAGCACTCTGAAGCCATACAAAAGGTTTGCATAAAAAAAAAAGACTAAATTGAACTTATTCAATTACGCAATTTGGATATGTGTATTCAAATTTGTATTGTTATTCAAATACAACGTTCAAATGCAATGCAAATTAATAATGACTATATTCTCAACTTCACAAAATGCTTAAAATAAGCACATTCATAATTAATATTCAGTTTGACCCTTAACAGTGAAATTGACTGATAGGCGATCTGACCAATCATAACGCCAAATCTATTATTTTTGTCCGGCAAACAAACAAGACGGGAGAGTCGATTAATGTCGGTTAAACTTGAAAAATGGTGTATTGACGTCTTTCCGTGGTTAAAACAAGATCAGCCTTGGCTTATTGAAAATACGTGCCTGTATATACATTTCTGCAAAACTAAAAAAAAAACGTACACGTGAAATGAACACTAGAGGCAGTAAAACTCCAACAACCTTTATTCCTTTTCACACAAAGTATGATTTACACAGAGTGTTGATTAACAAAACCTAATTTTCACACAATTACTTGCAGAATATTATATTATGGCTTCAAACTATTTTTTTTTTTCAAACAGTTTTAACATCCAACTGTGCAATTTGAAAACTGATACTTTTGAATGTTATCATCACAATCATAGCTTCATATGTGTGAGTTTTTTTAATTTAGCAGGTTTGCTCAGTAGCTCACATTATACAGCGTTGCACTTGAGTGATGAAAAGCTCCGTGCGAACCCTGTGAAACTACAGTTCAACAAAACAGCTCAAATCCGCATGAGAAAGTTCAAACAGCACGGCTGCATCAGCAAATGCGTTTGTATATCACTTTTGCAATGCTAACATTATCGGGTAAGTTTAGGGTTTGGAGCCAGGGACCCCTTACAGGGGAGTTTAATATGGGTGGGAATAATGACCATAATATAATTGTTTTATTGGTGCAAATGGTCCCCATTGTATATGTCCCTTTACAGCATAATATAATTACATTTACCATATTTTCCGGAAAATTGCACCAGGTCAGGGGGATAAAACACAAGTTGCATGTAAGTCGCATTTCCCTATAAATACTAATAGGTGTAAATAAAACGAACGTTAGGAAACTTGACAAACACTAACATGTATTTTATTTCTTCTCACTCCAAACTGTTTAAATTTAGTGGCATTCAAAACAGAATAGAAATAAATGCATATATATTAGGCGTGTAACGGTTTACAAAATCACAGTTCGGTTCCATAGGCCTACCACAGTGGTGTCACGGTTTTGTTGTTGTCAGTGCTCACCTTTTGTACGTTTAGTTGTCTCAAAGTTTGACGATGAAGAGGCTGCGAATGCGATGCCAAGTTTACAGTGCTAGAACTGATATTGTCAGAGCATTGTCCTTTAGCAACACTTCCAGGATATTTGAATTCTGAACAGCTGCAATACGTACCTCAACGCAGCAATACAATATGTACTAACATAATAAAAACGTGCCGCGGTCACATATTGAACGTGTGTTTTTGCGCCACTCTTTGGACATTTCACTTTGAAACTGCCGCGAAATGTGCGGTAAGGTACGTAATTACGGTGTTGCAGAAATGTATGTAGAGGCACGTATGTTATGCTATACGAAGTAAAAAGGAAGCGATGATCAGTTTTTCAGATGATCAGTTCACGTGCTATTTGAAGTGAGACGGTACAGCGATCTGTCATGACACATTAAAGAGCCACAAAACGGTATTTATTGTTTGAATTTCTTAAAAATGACCATTTGAAAGCTGAAACTTTTAGCACGTTGTCAGTTTCCTCCTTGCTCCGTGATGCGTTTTTCACAGTTGTGACTCACAGCTCCGACCTATTAGATTGTTTTTTTGTTTTTTTTTTAATGTCTACACCTTCCCCAACCCTAAACTTAGCCCTTACTATAATTCAAAAACAATTTTATTGTTGTACAGTGTTACAAAAATAACGTTAGATTAATGTGCGCATGCCCAGTAGCTAGAGCTGTATTCCTTCTAGCCTTAACCGTTTTTCACTGAATGAGAACATGATGTGTGGTGTCAGAGCGCCACGGCTTGTCGTACGTGGCAACAATCACATATTAATTTTATATATTTTTTTATATATTTAATTTAATATAAAAATTTCAGACCTTTAGCAGATGAGACGATTATATGTGAAAAATCACTTTAATCTAAATTCTGGTTTCAGAAAATAACATTTTAGAAACATGATAAAAGGTAACCATTCATTTTCATTAGAAAGAAAACAGCAAAAATACTGTTATACTTACACTTTTGTATTTCGCAGAAGAAATAGAATCACAGGTTTGAAATAACAATGAGTAAATATTGACAGAATTTTAATTTGGGGGTGAACAGCAGACAGCGAACAGAATTCCAAAACACATTTCCAGATGGACTTGGGACAGAAGGACATTTACTAACTCATTTAGTCACTTAATGAGCTCAAGGACTAAATTAGAGCGGTCAGAGTAAGAGTAAATTTAGTCATATTCACTGTGACCTCACATCATTACTCTTTTGGAAATTAAACATAATTTTGCAAGCTTCATTATTTGATGTTAATGTTTTGTTTTGTTTTTTTTGTTTTAATAACAAACTCACATTTTATCCAATGCCATCCCTGTTGAAAAATCCAGCATATGCTGGTTAGGTATGTTTCAAAGCATGGCTGCTGGTTTAAGCTGGTCAAGTGCTGGTCCTAAACTGGTCCTGAGCAGGAGCTAGTTGCTTCGGACCAGCTTAGAACCAGCACATGACCAGCTAGAAACCAGCTTAAACCAGCAACCATGCTTCAAAACATGCCTAACCAGCATATGCTGGTAATGTTCAGTAATATCAAATATTTACTTAAAGTTTACTTGCTTTACAAACACTTTCCTGAGATATTTTAGCTTTTTTTTACCATAAAGCTAGCATTTACCCATCCATCAATCTACAGTACTTTAAAAAGTCCCTATACGATACTGAAGCACAACCTGCAAATAATCACCTTAGAGAGCTAGAGAGACATTAAGCCACAAGTAGGGGAGTCATGGGATATGTCCGTCAGAGTGAGGCTTACTGAGCTCATTTAAAGTGATTAATATTTACACCAGTCTTAATACCGCTGAGAGGATGACGCTAACACACTAACTCCAGCGCCGTCAGATAGCATACGTTGCCTTTGCATTGCATGCTTAACTTTGAGGCAAAGTGGGTGGTCTTATAAAAAGTATAAAAATGCCACTGTGTGTTTCACCTCTTGAAGTTGCTTTTTAAAAAACGTTTGTTTCATCTAGACAGATTTAAAAGAAACCTGTTTGGATCAACTGTGAGGAAAATGATGGACCTTGTGCCCCAGTGGGAAGGCTTAAGTGTTTAGGAGTGTTGACGTTTAATTAACAGTTTGCCGGAGTGATGTCCAGGAGAGCAGCGTGGCTTGGACAGTCGCAACAACTAATTGGTCGCTGTGGCTGTATCTGTCCAAACAGGACACCCTTAGACTTCGATATTGAGTCACAGGCTTATTAAACCCAACCTTCATAGTCAAAATGCCAAACTGCATCCTTAAATACTGATAAATAACTTTTCACAGTGCTAACTAGCTTTTATCATAAATATGATGACAAAGTGACTGACATTCTATTGATGTCAGTATGTTTCTCTGTTCACTGTTTCTCTGCGTGGATGCAAAAGCAAATAATTACTGGTATACTATTAATACAGATGCAACGATTCCTCCACAAATAAAATTCACAAACAAAACTCCTCTAATATGATAAGTAGCCATAACTTGGTTTTTATAGAATCCCATGTATACAGCATAAAAATCAAGCTTTGGTAAATCATAATGAGGACATAAAACATTGTAATTATGAGGTAAAAAGTCTAAATTATGTCATGATGACTTTTTAATCTCATAATTTTGTCTTTTCATTATCATTTTTCTCATATTTTCTACTTTTTATGTCATAACTTTGACGTCTTATGTCATAATTACCACTTTTATCCCATAATCATGATGTGTTGGAAATGGTTTCTGTACTCTGATCTTGACCGCGAGTGATGTTGGTGGAACAGTATCCGCTCTAATAGTTTCTGTCTCTGGTACATTATTGCACAATTACTGTTTTTATCTCTATTATCTGGTGCAGTGAAATCGAAAAGGTGACCTTTATAACAAAATGTGCCAATACATCATGCTGCATTGATTTGTGTGTGTCTGTGTGACAGGAGAGCGTGGATCTTGGGGAGATCATGTTCTCACTCTGCTATCTACCTACGGCAGGCAGATTAACACTCACTGTCATCAAATGCAGGAACCTCAAGGCAATGGACATTACAGGATATTCAGGTAGTATTTCACCAGCTTCACTGCCTTTGACCATCAAAATACAGACATGAGATTAGAAGCAGAGGAGAGTGGGGGAAAATGTGTCATAAGCACTCTTTTATTTTTGTCATGTGACCATACATATGGAAAGGGGGCATCATATATACACAAGAAAAGGG
Organism: Labeo calbasu; assembly: GCA_019740295.1. NCBI lineage: Eukaryota > Metazoa > Chordata > Actinopteri > Cypriniformes > Cyprinidae > Labeo > Labeo calbasu. The sequence continues at coordinate 7,131 of JAHKKF010488643.1, read as the reverse complement.
GTAACCGGGTGAATTATTTGTGTATATTTGTATTTGTGTGTAAAACTACTTTTTACCTTTACCAGCTCTGTTCACATCGACATTCGGTGCATGCCTCTTTAAATGTTAATGAGCTCTGCTTACTCCGCCCCCTCTTCTGTGTGTTTGGTGACGCGTTACCATCAAAAACAAAATGAATGCGTCCTCAGTGGCTCTAATGTCAGGAGAAAATGAAAAATCTTATGCCTATCGTAGCTTGAGGTTTGCGTCAACTTTGCGAACATCGTAACTTCATCATCATTGCAGCTGCAGACTCGGGTGTAACGCGTAAGTAATGTGAGTTACGTAATCAGATTACTTTTTTCAAGTAACTAGTAAAGTAACGCATTACTTTTTACAAGAAAGTATCTGGGTTACTTTTTCAAATAAGTGTTGAGAGAAATTGGAAGTGAGGTGCAGACCAGAGGCACTTTCTTTAGCCTGAGGCTTATTAATTTCCCTTTTAGACTTCACAGCTGCCAAAAAAATTAACTTTTGGGTTTTCTGTTACTAAAAATAAATAAGCAAGCCCAGCCAAAAGTAGCGTTGATTCAATTTTGTGATTTCGATCATTCATTTTAAGCAATTCACTATCAATTCCTTATCAAAAGCCAGGTTAAAATTTAAAGAGCCATTCATTTTCGAATTTCAATATTGCTTGTAATGATTTTAAAAAGCATGTATAGTGATATACAAAAAATGAAGCTTCTCAAAAGTCCAAATCAATTAAATCAATGCGTCGCAAAATGATTCACTTTTTCAAAGTGCTCCAGTCGGATCACGAATCATGAATCATTTGTTTTAGATTGGGACTTCGGAGTGCGCATCATGAATCATTTGATTTAGATCTAGACGGGTTTGTGATCATTTCACGAATTGAATGATTCCTGGTCTGAAATTATGGTTTTTGAATCATTAATCAGATCGGGACTTCGGAGTGATCATTGGATTTAGATTGGAACCTTGGAGCAGGTTCGCAAATCTTTTGCTTTAGATCGGAAACCTAGGCGCGTGGATTGTGAATCATTTGATTCATATTGGGACTTCGGTGGGGGTTCGCGAATCATTTGATTTCAGATTTCAGAAAACATCAGTTAAGGCAGTACAGTTATAAAAACAAAATAACAGTGCTTGAAAAGTCCTTCAAAGTCTTTCATTTTACAGTATCTGTACGAACCCTGGATATTGTAATGCATTATTTTTAAAAATAACTTTCCCCAACTCTGCTTGTACTATTTTGTATGATTTGTCTAGACCCCAGCGACAGGTAGGTTTTGAGGTGGGGTATGTCATTTGTACGAATCAGGGAACTTGTAAAATACGTACGCTTAAGCAAAAATCGTACGAATTCGTATGAGTGAGGTCGTACTAATTTGTACGAATTAGCCACCTCGTAAAATAGGCCTAAGCAGTATGACGTCATATTGCTTAAAAAACCAAAACGGCTTGATAATTGAGACTGTTTTTTTTTTCCCAATAAAAAAGGAGTAAATGGATTTTTATCGTTGTAGGGTTGGTGTGTTGACACATTTATGTGCAAACACCATGAATTTTGGCGTCCAGTGTCCTCTTTAACAAAGTAAATGATAGTGTGTTCTACACATTTAAAGAAACATATATTCTAAATATTCTAAATATCAAACCTTGTCTTATCTGGTTTAGTCAAAGGCTAATATTTTTTCATTTATGTTCATATTTTGATTTGAAATATAAATCATTCATGCTTTCCTCAATGATTCTAATCTCTTGACACATTCTGAAATACAATAATGTGTATTAGTTTTACCTCTGTCTCATTTCTCTTTGCCAAGAGGACAACAGAAGTAAAAAGTGGCACCACTCTCCATTATAATTGCTCCATTTGGTTTTACGATTTCTGGAAACCTCTTTTCCCATATATTGTTAATGCCCATTTCCCGCATGTTCTAATCATTGTTTCATGTTCCAAATTGGCTTCTGTTCACTCTGTCAATATAAACAAAATTTCCCAAAGGTAAATAAGCGGCACCACTAAGCAAATTAAACCAGAAAGCCTAAAGAAGCGCTCCAAATATGTTGCAGGGAACGATTTTAACGCTCCAATAACATGAATTACTCACACTATCATGGTTTTTCCTTATAATGATACAGTGTGTCTTACACAAGACATTTTTACTTTTATCTGCTGAAGAGTAAACGTTTTTCATTTGCAGTAAAATTGAATTCACATGAAGTGGATAATATGTATTAAGAAATGCCCCAAGCAAATTTGCTGTCAGAACAAGTACTTCTCATCTGATTTGTTGTGCCTAAGCTGGAAGTAGTTTATGGCTTACTAATGTACAGGCATAATAGATCAGACAAATTGTGCAATGATGGAAAGAGTTGGAAATCAGTATGCAGCTCTGATGTCAGAATCACCGCTCAAGTCATTCAATTAAAGCCCTAAACCTCAACGGCCTTCCATTCACACTGAATATTAAGATGGCTCAATGAAGCTATCCAGCACTCGTTTCTAATCTTCTCATCTGATACTCTCATCAACTTCAGGCTATTGTTAGAGGACTCATTAATTGAAACTAGTGCATACTACAATATGCTTAAAGATTAAAAAATAAAAGCTCAAACTGCAAATGTGAAATTAATAACAGTTATATGAGCCGAACTGATAACAGTGTTCTCTTTAAGCAGATCCCTATGTGAAAGTCTCCCTCATTTGTGATGGAAGACGACTGAAAAAGAAGAAGACCACAACAAAGAAAAACACTCTGAATCCCACTTATAATGAGGCCATTATTTTTGACATCCCTCCCGAGAGCATGGACCAAGTCAGCTTGCACATCTCTGTCATGGACTATGACCTGTACGTACTGTAACACAAACAGCTATGTTACATTTTTATATTGAAATTTAAAGGGACAGTTTAGACAAAAATTAAAATTCTGTCATCATTTACTTACTCCCATTTTGCAAATATGTGATTATATTACATACACCTTGCAGAATCTGCAAAATATTAATTATTTTACTAAAATAAGAGGGATCATACAAAATACATGTTTACATTATATAAAAATTACATTTTTATTTAGTACTGACCTGAATAAGATATTTCACACAAAAGACATTTACATATAGTCCACAAGTAAAAAATAATAGTTGAATTTATAAAAATGACCCTGTTCAAAAGTTTACATACACTTGATTCTTAATTCTGTGTTGTTTTTTTAGTGATTGTTGTTCACAAGTCAACTTTTTGTCCTGAACAGTTAAACTGCCTGCTTTTCTTTAGAAAAATCCTTCAGGTCCTACAAATTCTTTGGTTTTTCAGCATTTTTGTGTATTTGAACCCTTTCCAACAATGACTGTATAATTTAGAGATCTGTCTTTTCACACTGAGTTAGGGACTGATGCTCACTGATGCTCCAAAAGAAAAAAAACAACAACAATGAGAGCCGGGGGTGAAAACTTTTGAACGATGTGTACATTTTTCTTATTTTGCCTAAATATATATATATATTTTATTTAGTACTGCCCTTCAGAAGCTACAGAAGATACTTTGTTTCCCAGAAGACAAAATAAGTTTTCCCTGATATTCAAATTCAAAAGTTTTCACCCCCCGCCTCTTAATGCATTGCGTTGAACCATTTGGGTTCATTTTAAGCCAGCCATATAGTAATTTTTAAACATTAGTTTAGGTAAATAAAACTACCCAGAAGGGTCAAAACAACCCAGTCGCTGGGTTTGTCCAGATTTTACCCAGTGCTAGGTTGCATTTAACCCAGCATTTTTTAGAGTCTACTTAACCTAAAAATGCTTTACCAATACTATTATTCAGTTGTCATGCCAATTAAGCTGAACTAAATTACAAATAACAATCTGTACAGGATATATTAGAACAGCATGGTTCATGTGCTTAAGTAGGAAGAGGAAAAGGTCAGGTGTCAGAGCATTTATCTCTCACCTCTCTACAGACAGGTGACCAAGCAAAGAACCAGGTACATATATTTTACCCAGCATTATCAAGTCTCAGATAGTCTGTTTGTGGTACTAAGAGTGTCTGAGAAAGAAACACACACTATTAAATGCCAGAAACTGCTATTTCACAATTCTCTCCCATGGGTTCACAAAAGGACTCACGTAAAGTTCAGCACCACTGAGGCAAGTGTATGTTGATTTCTTTATCCTGTGGCACATCATCTACTCTTTCTGAATATGCACATATTTTTACACGGATACCATTGTGCAAAAGAGGTTAGTTGCACTGGCAGACAAACTCATATCATTGTTTTTTAACAAAAGGCTTTCATGCAAAGTTTGGTACATTATTCATTGCCAGTCTGGATGTATTTTGAATCACCTAAAGAAATAGAAATGAAAATTTGCTGAAAATGTACTCACCCTCAGGCCTTACTGTAAAAGAGTGTGTTTCTTCATCAGAACAGATTTGGAGAATTTTAGCGTTATATCACTTGCTCACCGACAGATCTTCTGCAGTGATTGGGTGCCATCAAAATGAGAGTCCAAACAGCTGAAAAAAAAACATCACAATAATCCAAAAGTAATCCATCCTGTCCAGTCCAGACCATCAATTAAGATCTATGAAGATCTGTGTTGTTAAGAAACAAATTTATCATTAAACCATTGCCAAAAAAATGAGTTCATAACCTATAATAATGTTTCTTCATATGAGTATTGTCGTTGTTTAGAACTGGTTTGGACTGTTTTTATTTGTAAACACTGCTTGATCTGTGCATGTTTATCTTCTGATTCAGGCAAGACAACATTTTCACTGGAGAAAGCAATATTATGAATAGAGGACTATTATGGATAGAGCAGTTACAAATGTATTAATGATGGATTTGTTTATTACAAACAGTTTGTGGATTACTTGCATTACTTGTGGATTATTGTGATGTTTTTATCAGCTGTTCTGTTTTTATCAACTACTCCTTTACATTAATGGGATGTACCAATGTTTAGATAATTCTGTAACAAATGATTCTTTCTTTCAGGGTGGGGCACAATGAGATAATTGGTGTGTGCCGTTTGGGCTGTGGCGCTGAAGGTTTAGGTAGAGACCACTGGAATGAAATGCTCGCGTACCCCCGTAAGCCAATTGCACACTGGCACCCCCTGCTGGAACCTAAGAAATCAGAAAAAGAGGTAAGTAACCTCCCTCCAGCAAATGTAAACACCAATGTGAGGGGTAGATATAATAACCCTCGGAATTAGTGTTTATATAGAACTAAGAACTAAGAACTAATATGCAAATTGCATTTCCAGACTTCATTTCTGACCAGTCCAATCTTTCTTTGTAAACTTTCAGATCCCTCTAGTCACATCCTCACACATGTACTGTGCTTTATGAATAATGCATGAGTCGCATATGTCAGTGCTGATTTTAATTCACACACTGAAATTCTGTCCCCTTTCTGAACTGTGGTCAAAAGTTAATCATGAGGGGGGAGGGGGAAATGTATTTGGCCCTATGCAAATGTCAGGTTATCACATTTTGGTCTCCTTGTTTAGTTTAATTATGTTTTTGTTCTGTTAAAAATAATAATATGCAGTTTTAGTACATTTTGCCTTTGTTTTGAACAAACGTACGTCAGTTCATTCGAATTAATTAGATAAACATAGCATTGATGGGGGTGTGGCCTTTAACCTAAATATTTAATTAAGTAACCCTAATAAACAAAGACTTTTACAAACTGCATATCACTGTTTTTGGTAATTAAAATAGATAGAATTGTGTTTTCAGTACAGGTTTGTTATCCACACTGTTTTATTGCAATTCGACTATTGAAAGTAGTGTTCTTTCTAATTAAGCCGAACAATGCTGACATTGTCCGTTTTTATACTGAATAAATTAGTGTCAGGGTTGCCAAGTCTGGGGTTTTCCAGAACAACTGGTCTTCTTTGTCATGAGTTTCTTGTGTTCTTGTACTTCATGTTCCACCAATGATAAAAATGCTAGATGATGAGTTTCATCTGAAAGCGACAATAGGGACCTTTGAGCTCCTTTATGGAAACAGACTGTGTTTCTAATTACCACTATATAGTAATTTTCAAGTTCAAGTTTCAAATTGCAATTTGGTATGGGAGTAGCATATTTGAGTTTTGATATTTGGGACTGAACTAGTTTTTGATTAGTCATTGAGCTAATTTTGTCACATAGACCTGGCAACCCTGACTAGTGTTTCAGACCATTTTTCTGTTAGTATTTGACAAAAATGTGACCCTGGACCACAAAACCAGTCATAAGGGTAAATTTTTTTTAAATTGAGATTTATACATCAGCGGAAAGTTAAATAAATAAGCTTTCCATTGATGTATGGCTTGTGATACAACTATTTGAAAATCTGGAATCTGAGGGTAGAAAAAATCAAAATACTGAGAAAATCGCCTTTATAGTTGTCCAAATGAAGTTCTTAGCAATCCATATTACTAATCAAAAATGAAGTTTTGATATATTTACAGTAGGAAATTTACAAAATATCTTCATGGAATGTGAACTATACTTAATATTCTAATGATTTTTGGCATAAAAGAAAAATCGATAATTTTGACCCATACAGTGTATTTTTGGCTATTGCTACAAATACACTCGTGCAATCTAAGACTGGTTTCACAATTCGCTATTCAGCAAAGACAAGTTTGCTTCTGTACAACTGTATTATAAACAGTGTTGGGAATGTTACTTTGAAAAGTAATTTGTTATAGTTACTAGTTACTTCTCACAAATAGTAACTGAGTTAGTAACAGAGTTACATCATTATAAAAGTAACTAATTACCAGGGAAAGTAACTATTGTGT
>JAHKKF010488642.1:0-16393 GCA_019740295.1 Labeo calbasu | reverse complement strand
TATACATATATATATATATATATATATATATATATACACACACACACATACACATACCTACATATACATATACATACACACACACACACACACATATATGTATATATATTATATTACATTATTATATAAAAAAATATTTTAATATAATCTATATTTTATATATCTTATTTCACTAATGGTGATATAAAGCCTACAACAGTGGTTCTCATGGACTCTGATGGGCTCGTGTACAGCATACACAGACAGTGTGTCAGTCCACTGGGGTTTAAATGGCTGATGTGTCAACATAACCTCTAACTTTCCTAACATTCGACCAAGAAAAAAAAAAATATCACAGAAACTCTTTAACTTCCCCTCTGCGAAAACAGTTGATGTTACAGTTTTAAAATCAGGAAGCTGATCTGAAATGATGTCTTCTGGTAGAATTTAAGCATATATGATGTAACTTGATGATGTAAGATGTACTGAGACAAAAGACTTCTGTTGAACATTATTTAGGAGAATAAAATGCACTCTTAGCATGACTTTAACGGTAATTAAGTGATTCAGTAATATTGGGTAACATCAGGCCCCTTTGTGCAGCACACAACAGGATAAACCTCCTACACACTCAGAAACACACAGAACTGATATTCAAACCTACGCAAAAGTCAAACCGTATGCTGCACAATACAACAGCGTGCAACAAAACCACATAAATTAATATTTCATATTAATATCACAACAATACTATTGATAAACTACAAGGTTATTAAAGGTGAAAATGTTGTATCTGAATCCTGTTGAGCTGGTGCATAAAACTTAATTCTAATCATTTATATAACAGAAGAAAAGGCTAAAGCAATATTTTACCCATAAATTGAAATTTTACTCACCTTCAGGCCATCCAAGATGTAGGGGAGTTTGTTTCATCAAAACAGAAATTTAGCATTACGTCACATGCTCATCAACAGACCCTCTGTAGCGGATGGGTGCCATCAGAATAAGAGTCCAAACAAATGATAAAAAAAACGTCACAATAATCCAGACAGCTCCAGTTCATCAGTTAACAGCTCATGAAGCCAAAAGCTGTGTGTTTGTAAGTAACAAGTCCATCATTTAAGTGTTTTTAACTTCAAACTGCTTCTAAAAGACCAGTCCATAATCCATAATAACACTTCCTCCAGTGAAAAAGTCAAAATCCAACCACATATTTGTTTAGAACTGCTTTGGACTGTTTCTGCTTGTAAACAGTGCTTGATCTGTGCATATTTCTCTCCTAATTCAGACGAGATGACTTTGTCACAGAAGAAAGCAACATATACAGAGAATTTGTCATTTAGCCTGAAGCAATAGTTGGAATTTAAAAACATCTTAATTACATTACTTGTGGATTGTGATGTTTTTAATCAGCTGTTTGGACTCATTCTGACGGCACCCATTCACTGCAGAGGATCCACTGAAGAGCAAGTGATGTAATGCAAAATTTCTCCAAATCTGTTCTGATAAAGAAACAAACTCATCTACATCTTGGATGGCCTTTCAGCAAATTTTCATTTTCGGGAGAACTACTGCTTTAAATACAGTCATTTGTTTATATAGCAGAGACAATAATTTAAATTTTAGCAAAAAAAAAAAAACGTAGATCAGTTGAGTAAAGACAGACCGGCATAACTGAAATACATTTAAGAAACTGTGTCACTTTAATAAACTTCTGAGCACAAATATTAGATCTAAGACTTGAACTATGACCAAAGTTTTCTTTCAACCCCAAGGTCTTTAGTCTGCTCATCTCTGTTTTATTCTGTGGTGGCCTTAGAAATATCACTGGCTGATAATTTGAGCTGTCAACACACAATAACATCAGCACAAACTGTTCCTGTCTAATAAACCACAATAGATTTGACCTGACCCTCTGAACTGTGTGTCGCCAACATTGGGCGGCTATCTCACAACAGCGAGTGGATACTGAACAGATAACGTTCCTGATGTTTTTTCAGGCAGCGCTACTGCTGTGTTCATGTAAGGCCATTACACACATCTAAAGAGTGGAGGATAAAACAAAACGCACATCAAAAAGCCTGACAAAGGGTTGAGAGAGAACCCAGAACATTTGCAGCCGTATGGCTCTAAAAGGAAAATTATTATGAATGATAATGTCAGACATCAAGAAAAATTCTGAACGTTTAATCTGAGTAATTTAAAAAGTGATTCTGTATGTATTTTAATGTGCTGCATGTAATATTTTCAGTTTTGACAAAACAGGCAAAAATGAGTAAAAAACTGATACTTTTGTTTTTTGCCACCACAAGAATATGTATATATTAAAATAGAAAAATATTTTAAATTGTAATAATATTTCACAATACTATTTTTACTGTATTTTAATTTAATTTTAATTTTATATTAAATATTATATTTTAAATATTTATTATTATATATACAGATACAAATTAAATTTAAAATATTAAATAAAAAAATAATAAAATATATCTATATTAAATGAAATTAAAAATGCCCCATGAAATGGCTTGACAAATGCCGTTTTTTCTTTTTTCGTTTTTTATCAAAGTGGATTTCTAAAAGACCCTAGGGTAATTCCATGCAAATGTCAACCTTACCATGAAAGGTTTTTACTATAGTGATAGCACAGATGTCAACAAAAACCCATGTGAGGTCTCTCTTTAAGGTTTAAAGCATTTTTTTTCTTTTTAGTGCATGATTTTCCATAGTCTGGTAAGTGCTGTTTTTAGGCTTGTCGCATCCATAACCGTTCATAATTATCATAAATAGACACATCAAAATTAAAATAAAACAACAATTATATATTCTGTGAAGAGCCATCGATTCTGTATTTGTTGGGTATTATTGCGTCTGGTTTGTGCATTTTAATTTGCAGAAATCCTACAAAGTATGTAGTCTCTTAAAAATGGTGTCCTTTTTTGTCACATCCATAAGCACGATTATTTCCCTAAACGGGTTTATAAACAAGGGTTTATTAAAATATAAACAGATGGTTTGGTATATTGGTAACGCACACATTCTCTAAGCATTTATATGTCACATTCATAAAGCAAAATGTCACATCCGATGGACTTGCCCCCCTAAAAGATTCTATGTGGTGAAAGTAGACATTTCAGAAATTTCACGGGAATTATGTGGTTTAAGATTACACACTCTAAAATATTAAGAATGGAAAATCTAGAAGCCTGCCAGCTTTTGGTACTAAATAACCTCACAGCTGGAGACTTCCTGAAATGAGGTTCTTACCCAAGATACCCATGATCATGTCAGTCTCTGTAGCTTCCTCGAACTCCACTCACTAGCAACCAACTAGGTCAGGCTAAATTTAGCCATTACACACAAAAGAAATTAGCCTCATATGGTAGTATTGGTTGTGACTTACACTGCTCAATGACAATATATGAGAAACCTTAAAGCTTCACTTCCAGAACAAAAATTGACACATAATGTACTCCCCCCTTGTCATCCAAGATGTTCATGTCTTTTTTTCTTTCTTCAGCCGGAAAGAAATTATGTTTTTTGAGGGAAACATTTCAGCATTTTTCTCCATATAACGGACCGGTATGGCGCCCGATTTTGAACTTTCAAAATGCAGTTTAAATGCGGCTTCAAGCGATCCCAAATGCAGTTGTAAACGACCCCAGCCGAGGAAGAAGGGTCTTATCTAGCAAAGCGATCGGTTATTTTAATAAAATAATAATACAATTTATATACTTTTTAATGTCAAATGCACGTCTTGCCTTGCTCTGCCTGAACTCTGTGTATTCTGGTTCAAGACAGTTAGGGTATATCGAAAATACTCTGATCGTATCTTCTCCCTCAACTTTAAAATAGCCCTATATTGCTGTTTTACATTTTTTGTCAACGGTGTTTGATCTTCTTTGCATGTTCACTTTGCAAAGACTGGGTCGGTACTTCTGCAGTGATGGTGGATGATTTTGAAATGACTTTTGAGGTTGAGGGAGAGAATACGATCTGAGTGTTTTGACACACCCTAACTGTCTTGAGCCACAGTTCAGGAAGAGCAAGACAAGATGAGCGTTTGAGATTAAATGTAAATAACCGATCGTTTCACTAGATAAGACCCTTCTTCTTCGGCTGGGATCGTTTACAATAGGGCTGGGCGATATAGCAAAAAGAATTTATCGATTATCGCCTTTAAAAATATTGTGATATTCGATAATATCGTCTACCCCGCCCTATCTCGCCCTGCCACACCTACTCCGAATCAGCACTATGCTTGATCCCCGCTACAGAGGTGGCTTTAATTTGAACGAATTGGAGCAAACTAAGAATGAACTGCTTGATGCCATTAATGACTGCCTTCGAAAGAAAAACCACGAGAATACTAAGGAAGAACAACAAAGCACAAGTGCTCAAAAAACGCCTTTGAAAAAAAAAAAAAAAAATTCACATTGAGTGGTCTCCTTGGAAAGCTCCCAAAAAAACCCACAAGCGAGGTGGATCGGGCAGCGGCTGAGCTTACGGCCTATCTTTTGGAGGATGTAACTGACGGAGAAGAGAATCCACTTTCGTGGTGGAAGAATAACAAACATCGCTTTCCCCTCATGTCTTTTGCAGCCCGACAATTCTTATGTGTGCCTGCAACAAGCAGTCCGTCTGAGAGAGTTTTTAGCACAGCAGGTCAAATTGTCACCCCTTTTCGAAATGCTTTAACCCCGGAGAAGGTAAATATGCTGGTTTTCCTGACTAAAAATCAACTTCACGCTTCACAAATGTTGAATAAAGTTTAGGTTATCTTTATATATTTTTTTAAGCATTACATTGGGTCTTAAATCAAAATCATATTTGTTTTAATTTTGAAAGTGATTTCCATATGCAGCTGATCTTTATTCTTTTTTTTTTGTTTTTTTTTTTCTTTTTTCGGACGCAACATAATTTGTTTTCAAAAGAAATTTGTTGAATAACCTTTCCTGTCAATAAACTGAATATCTAAAATGTGATTCATTGTGTCCTGAATAAACTTTTTTTTTTTGTGCCATGCGGTCCACACTCTGCAGTCAAGTTATTTTCTTTTTGGCGTTAAACATCTGATTAGCTTTTCTTTGTTTCATTTGCTTAATAATAGTATGTCTATTATTTCTGTTTTGTTATATATAAATGTGTAATATTTCTAAAGACATTTTAAACTTGTAGTCAAAGGCTGCCGAATTTAGCGCTTAAGGCGCTTAACTATAGAGATCGACATTGTGATCCTTAGGAGACATCGTCGATATACGATAATATCATCGTATCGTCCAGCCCTAGTTTACAACTGCATCTGGGATCGTTCGAAGCAGCATTTAAACTGCATTTTGGAAGTTGAAACCCGGGGCAACATACCAGTCCATTGTATGAAGAAAAATGCTGAAATGTTTTCTTCAAAAAACACAATTTCTTTACAACTGAAGAAAGAAAGACATGAACATCTTTGATGACAAGGGGGTGAGTACATTATCTGTAAATTGTTGTTTTGGAAGTGGACTTCTCCTTTAAGCTTGTCTACAGGCATTCAAACGTCATCGGCCAGTCTGTGTTTTCCATGTTTTTTAAGATACACAAATGTCCCCGTAGAAACTTGTGGCACTTCGGACCAAGACCATGCACAGCGATTATCACGTTGATAGGACAAATAGCTGTGCAGTTATAGCCATTTTTATAGTGCCACCAAGTGGCCAAGCACTGCGATTTTTGTCCTGTGACCTCAGATTGAGCTTTTACATAAGTTATCTCATTCCGTTCAGGAGTTACAGGCATTTTACTAAAAGTGGCCCAGCCCCTTTCGAACGTTTTCAATGAACGAGAGTTGAAAGTTGATAATTTTTTTTGATAATTATTAATATTCACTCTCCACAGAATCTTTTTGCACTGGTTTGGGTCCGATTGGGCGAAAAATGTAGGACTAGTTTGGGTTTTCAAAAATCCAAAATACCTCATGATCGAATCTGAATGCCAAAGAATTCAATGACATAAGACACTTGAGCCTCAGACTGACGGTTTGCACGATTTCGTACTTTTGTTCGCTGTAGCGCCCCCGTCAGGCTGATTGGGGTGAGCCTTGGTCACGATGTCAGCAGTGGGCGTACCACCATCCCTCCAAGTCTCTACGACTTACGGTTTGGTCTGCACAATCAGTTTTTACATGGAGATCATTGATCCGTGACCATTCTAACAATTACAATACAGTTTCATTGCTACAACCTCATCTAGGATCGTTTGAAGCCGCATTTAAACTGCATTTTGGAAGTTGAAACCCGGGGCAACATACCAGTCCATTATATGAAGAAAAATTTCTTTACGACTGAAGAAAGAAAGACATGAACATCTTGGATGACAAGGGGGTGAGTACATTATCTGTAAATTGTTGTTCTGGAAGTGGACCCCTTGAAGGACACTACTATATGAATTACATTTTTTTTTAAAAAGTTTCAATGTATGATTATGCCTGAAATCAAAAATGACCTTACATTTTTTAAAGCACATTCCTGGCTTAATCATACACAAAACATGAAATGACAAAATGTCATTGGGTATACTTTTAAAAAACAACTTTTTCAGAATGTTTTGGCTGACTTACAGGGTTCAAAATCCAATTATATGGGACATATAATGAAAATCTGTCTTTTTCCATGTTTAAGTGCTATAATCGGGGCCCCGGTGTATCTACCAATCCAAAAACATGAAAAGACCAACCAAACAAGTAACTTTTTTGGTAAGCCTTTCACCGCAAGCATGTGAGTGCTGGTCAGATTTCACTCCCCCGTGACTTAGTAAGGGATCTTATTATAATAATACCACCCCTTAATCTGCATATTTCCAGCCATGGCACCGCCATTTGGTTTTCGCAGAGACAACAGTGTGCTAGTTCTAATGCAAAGGCAAATGTTCGAGCAAAGTATGTTAACTGTTCTGTCTTTGGCTGCACAGACAAGCACAGAACACTATTTAGAGTCCCATCCTCAGAGACAAGACATTTATTTGATTTATTTGATTTATTTACGGTATATTTCGCTGCTGCCACACAGATCTAATATAAACTGTCAACACAAGATGGATTAAAACTGTCAGTCCAGTCCAGCTCTTTTTTTAAAACAGTACCATACCATTTCTAGATTTCTGAATTCGGAAATGTATCTAGAAATTATGGTTGAAATGTTAATTTGATTGATAAGATGAAAATTACATTGCTAACGCACCATTTGCTAATGTACCATGTTTCTAATATGACTCTCTGGTCATGTACTGGTCAGCTGTACATGAGTACTTGAGAAAGCCAACTTACTGATCTACTATTTAAGACTATTATTCTTCTTCTTCTGAGCCAAATTTCGGTATCTATCTCCTCCTAGAGATTTCAAGCTAGAACCACCAAACTCGGCCCAGACCTTCAGACTGGTCTGACTCGGTGTGCTATATCTTTTTAGACTGATCCGGCTTACAGTTTTCATAAACCAGACTATCACAACCACCAAAAATCCCACAGACTTACTTTGACGGAATGTTCAAATGAGCCAACACTCTTCAACATTTACCAGAATCCCTTCAGGCTCAATCAAGCTTCCCTTCTATGTACTATTACTAATCAATTTAGACTCATTTAAGCTTCCACTCTAATATTTCTAATCCATCTAGCTATCTAAATCATGCTAGCAACGTGCTAGTAGCATGCTAATCATGCTAACAACATGCTAGTAACTTGCTAATCATGCTAGCAGCATGCTAATCATGTTAAAAACATGTTAACAACATGTTAGTAACATGCTAATTGTGTTAACAACATGATAGTAACATGCTAATCATGTTAGAAACATGCTAACAACATGCTAATCTTGATAACAACATGCTAGTAACTTCCTAATAATGCTACCAGCATGTTAATCATGTTAGACGCATGCTAACAACATGCTAACAACATGCTAGTAACATGCTAGTAACATACTAATCATGCTAGCAACATGCTAGTAACATGCTAATCATGCTAGCAACATGCTAGTAACATGCTAATCATGCTAACAACATGTTAGTAACTTGGTAATCATGCTAGCAATGTGCTAGTAACATGCTAATCATGCTAACAACATGTTAGTAACTTGGTAATCATGCTAGCAACGTGCTAGTTACATGCTAATCAAACTAGAAACATGCTAACAACATGCTGCTAAAATGCCAATCATGCTAACAACATTCTAACAACATGTTAGTAACATGCTAATCATGCTAGCAACATGTTAGTAACTTGCTAATCATGCTAGCAGCATGCTAATCATGTTAGAAACATGCTAACAACATGCTAATCGTGCTAACAACATGCTAGTAACATGCTAATCATGTTAGAAACATGCTAGTAACATGCTAAGCATGCTAGCAACATGCTAGTAACATGCTAATCATGCTAGCAACATGTTAACAATATGTTAGCCATGTTAGAAACATGCTGGTAACATGCTAATCATGCATGAAACATGCTATCAACATGTTAATCAGGCTAGAAACATGCTAGTAACTTGCTAATCATGCTAACAACATTCTAGTAACTTGCAAATTATGTTAACAACATGCTAATCATGCTAACAACATGTTAATAGCATGTTAAATCATGTAAGCAATGTGTTAAATCATGCTAGCTGCTTTCATACTTTTACAACTGCTTTAAACTTTCAGGCTAGGCTTTCTCAAGCCAACTTAAAGTTTGTTCTCAAACTTTACTCATCTAGTTTACAACTTAATGTCTATTTACTGCTTCTGATAATTACCTCACAGACAATAATTTAGAATTTTGAATTGGTTTGTATAAACAAAAGACAGGTGTGTTTACAGTACTGTGCTAATAATGTGTGCAATATGTGGTCTGCAGACCAAAAGCAGAAAATAACCTGCAATATTCCTTTAATTCCACGTTGACGTTTGTCAGTGAAGGAATGAAATGGGCTTTGTAACCTGAGGCTGAGTTTCACTACAATCCATTACAGACACAATAGAAACAACAGGCTTGTGGAAGTCTAGCGGTGATAATGATGACTGAACACAGCTGTGTCTGTGATAATAACCATCACTGAAGGCAGCAGGAAACCGCGACTCCATTACAGATCCACTAGTGCTTTATTATCGCTGCACATGATGAGAGACGAGCAGAGAGTGTGAAATCAACTTGACGTCGGTGTGGTGTGACTCTCCTCTCGAGGAAAACATCATTCTGACTCATTTACTAATAACACGCTTGGAGTCACATCTTAGAATGAACGTCAAATGACACCCGTAATCTATTATTAAGTGAAACAGGATATTCAGTTGAAAAAATGATATAAAGTTATTACATTTTGATGAAAGACAAACACAATTTTTTTTTTTAGAATAATGTGCACTGATGAATTGCTCAGAATAAGACCAGGAATGTGTATTAAGAAAGTAAATAGATTTTATGTTGAATTACTGAATATGAATTTCTGCAAGGTCACACATTTCTAAGTGAATATTCAGTATTTAATATTAGTTTTCCCTGCACACGCAGTCTTGGTCCATTATTGTTCTCAATAACTTAGACTAAAACTATTAAAAATCATTTTTGCTAATTGAAATTAATCTGAAATAAAATAAAATATAAAGATTAGATTGAAAACAAATAAAAAAATAGAATTGACTTACAACTAAGTGAAATAAGTTGTAAATAAGTACTAAAAGGACTGAAATTAAAACAAAGTAAAGCTAAATAGAACAATTACAAGAGACTGACAAAAACAAACCATATACAAGAATAAATTACATTAAAATTAAAATTAAATAATAGCTAATTCCAAAAAATGCTATAATATTTATTAAGACACTGTAAAAAAAATGGTAACCCTCAATTATTACTTTAAAGAGCTATTTCTACCCAATTTAGTCCATAAAATGTTGGCGTAAAGTGATGTGCATATGTTGGTTCATTTTTGTTAATTGAAATTAATCCGGATTAAAATAAAATATAAATATTAAATAAAAAAATAGAATTGGTGACTTGCAACTAAGTGAAATAAGTTGTGAATTGTGAAATAATTTGTAAAGAAGTACTAAAATCACTAAAATTAAAACAAATTAAAGCTAAAAAGAATAATTACAAAAAACCTGACAAAAATAAATCATATACAAAAATAAAATACTTTAAAATTAAAACAAAATAATAGCTAATTCCAAAAAATGCTATAATATTTTCTAAAAACACTGTAAAAAAAAATGGTAACCTGCAATTATTACTTTAAAAAGCTATTTTTATCCAATTTAGTCCATAAAATGATCTCAAGTTGGTGTAAAGTGCTATGCATAGGTTGGTTCATTTTTGTTCATTGAAATTGATCTGAAATAATATAAAATATAAATATTAGATTAAAACCTTAAATGAAAAAATAGAATTGGTGACTTGCAACTAAGTGAAATAAGTTGTAAAGAAGTACTAAAATCACTAAAATTAAAACAAATTAAAGCTAAAAAGAATAATTACTAAAAAAACTGACAAAAATAAATCATATACAAAAATAAATCATATACAAAAATAAAATACTTTAAAATTAAAATAAAATAATAGCTAATTCCAAAAAAAAATGCTATAATACTTTCTAAAAACACTGTAAAAAATGGTAACCTGCAATTATTACTTTAAAGAGCTATTTCTACCCAATTTAGTCCATAAAATGATTTTATGTTGGTGTGAAGTGCTGTGCATAGGTTGGTTCATTTTTGTTCACTGAAAATATAAATAAATATATAATAAAATATAAATATTAGATTAAAACCTTAAATAAAAAATAGAATTGGTGACTTGCAACTAAGTGAAATAAGTTGTAAATAAGTACTAAAATGCTTAAAATTAAAACAAATTAAAGCTAAAAAGTAAAAATACAAAAAAACTGACAAAAATAAACCATATACAAGAATAAATTACTTTAAAATTAAAATAAAATAATAGCCAATTCCATAAATAAAGTAAATAAGTACATAAGAATAAATTATATTTTCTTAATACACTGTAAAAGAAATGCAAACTGGCAATTATTAATTTAAAGAGCTATTTCTACCCAATTTATACCTAATCCATAAAATGATTTAACATTGGTGTAAAGTGATGTGCATAGATTGGTTCAGCGATGTTATATAATATTTTTGACTTGAATAAAAACAATTATTTGAAATGTTAAATCTGTACAGAAGAACTGTGCTTAGTAAGAAAAAGACTAAGTAGTTTCCTCTTCATTTCATGTCATCATTAAAAGAAACAAATTCAAGGCATTGTAGCTGAATGAAGAAAACCGTACTTCAATGGACATGCAGGTCCCTACATCAAACGTCTGAGAAAAGACGGTCACAGACTCCACGTTCTCTCAGATGTGTAATTTCCTGCAGGGTACCGGAGTAAAAATACAGCGGTTTGTGAAAGAGTTTCACAGCACGAGCGCTCTGACCTTCTTCCTCCCGAGAGAATAAAGACAATGCGGCACGATCAATGGAACAGCTCTGACCGATGAGTCCCTTTCCTTTACAGGCAAAAACAAACAAAACAACAAAAAAAACAACAATAATGGTGTGTTTTTTTTTCATGGGTGGGACTGGTTTCCTCTTCTAGCTTTTCAAGAACTGATTCATCAATGCTGTTTCAAATAAAAGGTCACAAAAACAGGAATGCTTTACACAGGCTCCTAAATGTCACCCAGTCCACAATAACATGCCAAATAGCAGGGACGCCCACAAGTACTAGAGATGACTGATCACAAAAACAGACTTGCGTGACTTGAATTTTGTAGGGCCCTACGATTTCCGCGATGCAGAAAACGCGGACGGAAACGGGGAATCCAGTCATAAAAACAGAATTAACTGAATAACGTGGAATGTCATGGAATTTGTTAAAGTTTGAATGTATTAAATCAAAAGTAGGTCATTACACTTAAATCAAACCGCAATATGGACTAGTATCTGTAAATATTATACTGCAAAAATACCTTTTAAATGTGAATCCTGCATGTTCTGCGTGTCTTTGTTTTATGAATGGAGCAGACGAGCGGTTTTGTTTACTACACACACTACAATTACTGAATATTACAAACAACATTTTTTAGGGTATAATCACACAACATTTCTTCCATGTTTTATATTTAATAGTACATTCCCCTTTGTTTGCCAAAAAAAAAAAACAAATTTGCTTAATTTTCAATATTTAAAAGATAAATGAAATTAATGCTTTATGCCTTCATTTGATAACCAGAACATTTTAAATACACAACACAGAATTTCTGAGGGTAAAAAAACCTTTCATAAGGCTATTTTAAGAATAAATTTGAATAAATTAAGTATGCATTCAAATAATTAGACATCCTAAAACACTGAATTTGATAAAAATTGATGAAAACATTTCTTAAGGCCCTAAACATGTCATGTTTGTTAAACCTTTATTAAATTGATGTGAAATTGTTTACGTTTCACGATTTTAATTAATTAGACATGCTCTTTGATTAATAACATTTAAATGCACCATTAAAAATGAGTTGAGAAAAATTAAAACGGAAAAAAACGGAATCCAGAAAATTTAAATGGAAAAAACGGAATTTGGAAAAAATAAAACAAATGTCATAGGGCTCTAAGTTTGCTCAACTTGAAAACATTTCACACTGAAATCAACATGCAGCAAAAACAAAGGGATGTGCAAAAAAAAAATAAAATAAAATAAAATAAAATAAAAAAAATCTCTTAAGCTCACCAAAGCTTTGATCAAAAATGTAACAAAAACTGTAAAATTGTGAAATATTATTACAATTTAAAATAGTTGTTTTCTATATGAACATATTTTAAAATGTAATTTATTCCTGTGACACAAAGCTGAATTTTCAGCATCATTGCTCCAGTCTTCAGTGTCACATGATCCTTCAGAAATCATTCTAATATGCTGATTTGCTGCTCAAGAAACATTTCTGATTATTATCACTGTTGAAAACAGTTGTGCTGCTAAATATGCTTGTCGAAACTATTTTTTTCCTGGATACTTTGATTAATTTACATTATATATGTCTTTACTGTCTTTTTAGTAGCACCAAAGTTGTGAAAGTAGTAAAGTTTTATTGCACAAAACTATCAAAGCTCTCATGAGAATGTCTGCAATGCTGAGTGGCATATTCAGGATGATGCACTTCAGTGTAACCCAAGTGTTTGGACTAACAGACTTGTGGTTACATTAAACATATTGCTAATGTAAAACATTGAGTTCACAGGATCAAAGTTACTATTTACTTAAGCACAACATTTACTGCAGTGTTCTGGCAGACACCTGGGAGCGAACAACACACCGCAAAGCAAAACGCTGTCTTTCAATCTCTCCACAACACCTCATACATAAACCTGTGGATTTTACATAATTACAGGAACATTGCAGTGGTGGATTTGTACACAAGCAGTGCTTTAAAGAGAAAAAACACCTCAGAGAGGGGTTTGCAATCATGCTGACTGTTATGCTTAAATACTGCATGCTATCAGCACAATAAAACACTCAAGAAAGTTGCATCTGGTTTTAAATTTATTTGATCTCATGACAAAAACATACCTGTGGAAACTTTTTCGTAAGACACGAAATACATACCAATAAGTACATATCACTTCAGTTTCCAACAGAAATAAACACTAGAGGTGGTAAAACAGCAAGCACTTGTAATCATTTTTAAACACAGTTATGAGTACAGCTCCATGTGTTTCACTTTCTAGACATACAAGCTTGAGAAAAAGCATGTCAATAAATGATATCTTTGTTGGACAATAGGTTTGTAAACAGGCTCATACACATGCAAAACTGTATTGACACGTGCTGCTGTAGACTTTATCATTATTATCACAGGAAGACTAATTCTTATTGTGGGGAAAATGTTTACCGGTATATCGCAAACGATAAGATATCGCCCATCCCTACAACGTACGAATCTTGCGAAAAAGTTCCCACAGGTACGTTTTCGTCATGAGAACAGGTTGTTTTAAATGCACCATTGCTAAAAAAAAACAAAAAACAAATACAAAACTCACTACTAGCAGAATAATTCATTTCTAGTACATCCGTTGTAACAGCTATGCACAAATGTGCCAAAAAAGCTTTGTTTTTTCAATTTTAAATTGAATACAGTACCAAAAACACTCTCTCTAATAACAAAAATCCAGACAAAACCACTGAACTAGGCAATATGGCAGGAAATTAAATTCTTGATTGATTTTTTTTTTTAACGATTTTTAACTAGCCAACTTGAAACTAACTACAACATGATTTGAGTAACTTTTTCTTTATTAACCCTCTAGGTAAAGAAATTCTATTTCAAGTGAACCACCAGCTGCCAACATGATGTAAATGTTAACCAAATCACTTGTTAAATATCTTTGCATAAACACCACAAACCATCTTGTACAAACTTGTCCTTTACGTTAAGAAATAATTTGAGGAAATTGCTTTAAAATGAAAGTCTCTAATTCTAACATTTGGTAATATTTCTATTCTAAATCACGATTCCTCAATTTCTAATAAAATAGAATTGTAGCAAAACATTACATTTGAATTAATCGATAAAATCTGAAAAATTGCCCAGCCCTATGCTGAACATGAGAAAATACTGCCCTCTTTGAGGAAAGCCTGTTTTGTTTTACTCTCTCAGCCTTCGCATCTGATGCCAGGACATTTCTTTCTTCCAGGCCTACGAGATGGAAAGCCAAAAACTTAAAATGACCCCATCCATCAGGCGCAGCACCTCAGGAAAGGACGAGCTTTTATCAACGCAGTTAAAAGTCACTTAAACAGCCTGGCAGAGTGAAATGCTGAGAAGGCCTCCTCCCCTGTGGTGGGAAAGTTCATATAACTGCCATTTGAGAGAGTGAAGTAACACTGGTTACATCAGGGTGCTTGATGTGAAACTCTTTTAACATCACCATGGTGTCCAAGACACAATGTACAGTGTAACATCTTAAATTGTACATTTATCAAACCATATAATATTATACTGCAATTCAATCAGTGCTTGACCATTAATATGTATCCATCTAGACCGACAGATAAACAGACAGACAGACAGGGACAGATAGATAGATGTGTTTTGCATAAATAATTAATATTACTGCTCTGTCCAATCAGAACTTCCTGAATGAGAAAGCAGGGGAAGAGAAGAAATGCTCTCCCACGGCTGGGAACATCCTGCTTTATTTTCACAGGGACTGTGTTGGATTGTGATCAGGGAGGAGACTTCTATCCTAACACGTAATCCTTGTACGCAAACAAGGTTTTAAACAAAATAACAGCACAGTCAAACACTCTGGAAAAGCTGTTGCGTATACATAACTTCACAAAATATCAACTGCCGTCACAACATTTGCATGGTGGAAGCCTCAATAAATATGCCAAAAATCTAAGAATTATTACTTAAAAGGGTCATTGGACGCAAAATTCACTTTTACATGTTGTTTGAAGATAAATGTGTGTACATATCCACCCTACAATCATAAAAATCGACCCAGCGCTTTTTTTTGTTTTTTTTTAAATTTCCCAATAATAACAACCCCTTTCTCAGCTCAGGCTGTTCTGAAGTTCTGCACAGGCCCCTCCCACAATTGTTGATTGACACACCCAATTTACCTTAAACCTGCCCTGAGTGAGCTGTAAACAGTCCGCCGTTGTTTCGATGCCGGAGCAGGGGAAGACAAGAATGTCTCCTAAGCAACTGAGGAGTTTTGTTGCTGGATGTAATAATGAACATAGAATTCCATAGAATCTTTGCAAATCACCTTTCCTATTAATGTGCTAGTTACTAGGGATGCAACAATACAGTTAGTCCATGATTCAATACGCACCTCGGTTTTTAACCACGGTTTTCGGTTCGGTTCTGATCTTGCCACTTCAGCGTGGGATTTTTTTGCAACAAATTAACAAAATACTCCCGTAAACCTCTGTACACTGGAAAAAGCGTGGTTTAGTATATGACTGCTTAATTTTTCTATTGAGAAAGATATTATTTTTTTGATTTTTAACCAAAACAGAATTGGTTTTATTCATACTGGGCCCCAGAGGGCACCCTCGTGCAGAAAATCCACATATGCATCAAAGAAGCATCACTGATGACGTTCTGTTTCATCGCTATAACTGTAACTGAATAAAAACAAGATATAACGTTAAACGTTTTGAATGATGAAATGTAAGGACAACTAACACTCGTCTGCAATAATATATGGTTTATCTGTGTTCTTCAGGCCATCTCTTGTATTTTCATAAGAAATTGCTAATCGACATACATAGAATATGAGTATAGAATTTTCTGTCTGCCTCATTCTGTGATAAGAATCCACATCAGATTACATAAGGAAGTTATTTCAAACACTCGACTGATGTTGTGAATTAAAAACAAGTTATAAT
>JAHKKF010488641.1:0-11313 GCA_019740295.1 Labeo calbasu | reverse complement strand
TCGGCTTATTAAAGCTTTGCACCATTACCTTAGCAACATGCTAATAGAAACTCAGTTATAAGTCAAATTGCTTGAGATGGGTCATATTAATGTGGCAAAGTGATATTTGCTTATGTTAAAGGACTAGTTCACCCAAAAAAACAAAAATTCTGTCATTAACTTCACACGCTCACATCGTTCCAAACCCATAAGATCTTCGTTCATCTTCGGAACACAAATTCTGATATTTTTGATTTTTTATATTTAGCCCCTGAAATATGAATTTACCAGGGGGACCCTGACAAAAAAACGTGTATTTTATCTCCCCGAATGCAGTTTGTAATGGGGGACCCACCTCAAAACGTGATTGGGCTAGTTTTGAATAGCAATTGGGTGGGTTTTGTTGTGAAAACCTGGCAACCCTGCATGTTCAAGGCACAGAAAGGCAGTAAGAACATCGTTAAAGTAGTCCATGTGACATCAGTGGTTCAGCCTTAATTTTATTAAGCTATAAGAATACTTACTGTGCGCAAAAACAAACAAAACAAAAAAATAACGGCTTCATTCAACAAATTCTTCTTTTCTGTGTCAGTCTTTCCGTTCACAAGAGTATGACAATGCATTCGTTCCAAAGATGATTTGCTCACATGCTTCTCTTAGGAAGTGAATGTGTGTGTCTAAGTGTGAGTGTTGGTGTGCAGCCCTATTTTTGTGTTCAGTACTGTACTTCACATTTTCTGCTTGCACAATCTCACTTCACAGTGATAAACCTTGCCCATGTTACAGAGTAGTACATTTTTCATGAGTACTGCATGTGAAGGTCTCCAAACAGCGAGACAGGAGAATTATCAAGGGAACTGAAGTTAGGTCACAACCTTTAAAACAGTATATTACAGACCCCTGTGCTAGATTTTTCTGAATTTAGCCCAATCCTGTACCGACAGCTTTTACAAATCAGACAGATACACTTGCACACATGCAAAAAGTATGTCAAGACAGAAATAGAACATTTCCAATCTGCCAAAAGACAAACACTCATGCTGCCTATGAACATGCAGTGCATCCTTATAGACAAACTAGCGAATACTCCTCCTATTATTTTTCCTGGGTGCCTATGATGGCTCTAAATTAAAAGAAAATTATATACAATTTATTCTGAACTAAAACAGCGACTCTTGTTTGAACGCATTGTAAGGAGAGCCCACCTGCAGTTATCAAGACAAATGAAAACTGTAAGAACAAGAAACAGTCTTTCTGTGCGCACATCGTGCTCAGCCTCAACCACAGATTTCCTCCGACTGTAAGATCTCATGCCTACTCAAACGACCCAGTTTGGAGACATTGCCTTTGAGACATTACTGTTTCTTTTTGAAGACAGCTTGAGCTGCACAGCATGACATCCCCATTAGAGAGAGAGAAAGCGTAGGAGAAATAAAAAGAAAATAAAGCCATTACCAAACCAGTGCAAAAATTATATTAGTATACAGTTGATAAAATAAAATAGAATAGGCCTACTTTAAAATGCGTTTTATTGGCATGCCAAATTGCCAGTGTAAATTTGCTTAAACAAAATGTGCATAATCTACAAAATAGCATCAGTTTGCTCAGAGAGAACAATAAGATCTGTGGAAGTCTTTTCTTTGCTTGTCTCTTCTGGTTTTAGGAACCAAGCTATCTTGTGCATATGAAAAAATATGTAACAGTAAGATCAAAGAGACTGAAACATTTAGACACTGGCAAAAAGATATGATATGTAGGTTAAATAAGGTTTAGTGAAATGCCAGGCTACAGAATTGCAACCGAGCAAGTGGTGACATTTCTCAGTATATGTGCAAGTGTATGAATCTCTACTTATGAATCACTGCCTGCTAACTTGAAAGTCATTTGTGTTTTTATGTCTGAAAATTTTCACCCACACCTCAGGCTCAGGAGTGTGAGAGCGAGCGAGAGAAAGATTTCCATTACTGAGCTCTAAACTGAGAAAGAGGGAGCGAGAGAAGCGGCATCTAAAAGTTGCAGGCGCATCATAGCTCTCTTTACGCGCATTAGTGGGAGCCAAAAGTGGGCTAGATTTTGCATTTTTAATTAGAGAAGGGATTTACTATCTGTAAGAATCCTCTGCTGAGTGAATGGAGAGGGAAGTGAGAGGACCAGAGAAAGAGGTTTTGATGATGCTGTTGTTTGTGTGCCCTCAATACTGTATCTCTAGATGTGCATTTTTTTTTCCGTCCTGCCCCCCTTCTTTGTAATTTCTAATTTCTTCCAGCTGGCTCTAGATGGCTTTCTAGATTTTATGAGGTTTGGAGACATATCTTACTGTCAGTGCATGATCTAATAGGTCTGTGTGTTTGGCTCTGTCCTCAGGTTCCCACACAGTAGATAAACTGTAAGGACAAACTGCATCACACAGCTGTTGATGTCACAGTCCAGAAATTACATCTGCAGCAGTTAACAACAACAAGAACCATATGAGGAATATTCCAGGTTCAGTACAAGTTAAACTTAGATCGACTGCATTTGTGGCACGTTGATTATCACAAGAATTAATATTCACTTTTTAAAAGCAAAAGTCTGGGTTACAGCAATGTATTATAAGTGAATGTGGCCAATGCATAAATGTCAAAATAATCTTTAACCCCAGGTAAAGAAATGTTTAAAATTGAATTTTAGAAGTGGGGATATCATGGGTTTTTACCTGGGGTTATGCAACCTGCTTCGAAAAATGGTTGACACCGCATTTTGGCGGTGTTAATTCTGTACTGTGGTGAAACGAAGCGGTGTTACACCGCGTCTACACCGAACGCGGCAAACCAACCATTAAAACATCATTTGAACTTTGTGTCAGCATGTCATAAATAGAATGAGGCATCAGTTTACTGTTGGGAATTTGTTGTGTCGCTGCGCCACACCGCATCCAATGTAGACAACATTACTGATCATAATGGGTTCTATTGTCTTTTGTCGTGTCGCACTGTGCCATTCGCGTCTGGTGTAGTCATGGTGTTAGGGTAAGGCACACCGAACGGGCGGCCAAAGAATTATCATGGAGGAAAGCTAACTGTGTCATCGCCTTGCATCGGTACAAAAAAAGCACTAGAACACACCAGACAGACTACAGCCGATGGCCATCATTTTGCAACAAAACAATTAAAAACAAGTTATAATCTTTTTTATAACTTTTGTTGGACAACAGGTTTAGAAAGGCTTATGATTGCATGTCATTAGAATGAAAGATCCTCTGCGTGTGCTGCTTTTTCAAATATTTCCTCATTTTCAGCACGTGAAATCATGGGCACACATACATTAAATTGGAAGTTATTTAAATGCAACACCGAAAAAACGCAACTCACAAGCGCATATTGAAAAGTGGATGTCGTACCGAACGGTTCGATATTATATTGGGAATTGTGACAAACCTAATACTTACTGTTTTTGCATTATAATAAGGGGTAGGTTTAGGTTTAGGGTTGGGGTCGGTATAAACGTTAACAAAACACAATCTAATAGGTGGAAAATGTAATTTATTGTTCTTTTCTGGCCACAGCTGTATCAGACACATTTTATGTGACGTTGATTTTTTATGCGTCACCGCAGTTCTGAATTGAAATGTCCATTGAGTGGACAACGCTCTGTGATGTTTTAAAATAATGTACCAAGTAAATGTGACTTAAAAGCGCAATCGCATGCATGAAATTTTAGCTTGGATTTCGATTCTCATCTTTCAGCTCTTTTATCATGAGTCATGTTTTCACAGGATTCGTACCCAAAGATTCCACATCCAAGTCCAATTCCATGCTGGCTGAGCTATCAAGCAAGCTTGTTACATCCAGTGTTTTTACAATCTGTGCTACCCTGTCATGTACACCTACTCCAACCCTAAACCTACCCTTAAAAATACAGTGTTGGTAGCATAAACTGATAGGTAGCATTATTTGTCAGAACTCCGCTGTAATCGTAACTGTGTACAAAAATGATTACAAGTGCTCGCGGTTTTACCGGCTCTAGTGTTCATTTCTGTTGAAAACTCCAGTGATATGTACGTATTGGTATGTTTTCCGCGTCTCGCGAAAAAGTTCCCACAAGTATGTTTTCGTCATAAGATCAGGTTGCTTTATCCACCTTATTTTTCCTGTAAGAGTGGGTGTGGTCATTTTTTTTTCAACTTATGGGTCCGGCTTCCAGTCGCATCCGCTTCCAGCTATATTTAACAGCGCAAACAGCTAGTTTTGAGGGTTGATATTGCAAATTGTTTCTTACCATATTATTTCAATGTATTATCTTAATTATGAACACACTGGTTTGTAGTGCAACCTGCACGTTGTTATTCTTATTATTTCCCTATAGTGGCTAATAAACTGGAAGTCCCGCCCATATAGGCTTACTTTTGCATTGAAGAATAAGGTTGATAGTCCGAAAAGTCCATTCGAATTTTACTACTACAGCCGTTGCAAACAAGTTGCGTACTGCGTTCGTCCAATCACTGACACTGCAAATATGCAAATACGAATGTTAAAGGAACACTCCACTTTTTTTGAACAGGCTCATTTTCCAACTCCAATTTAAAATTTGACTCATCTGTAGTTACATCTTGTACTAAGACCGACGGAAAATGAAAAGTTGCAATTTCTAGGTTGATATGGCTAGGAACTATACTTTCATTCCGGCGTAATAATCAAGAAACTTTGCTGCCGTACCATGGGTGCAGCAGGCGCAATGATATTACGCAGCACCTGAAAATAGTCTGTAACTACAGAAGAGTCATGTTTTTAAATAGGAAAAATATCGAAACTCTTGTGTCATTTTTGAGCAAAATGCTAATGGTCTAATCGGATTCAATGATCAATGCTAAGCTATGCTAAAAGTGCTACTGCCAGACCCGGAGGTCGGCTGAATGGATTAGAAAACGGTAAAACTCAACTGTTTAACTCTAGGGGAGTTGGAAAATGAGCCTATTTAAAAAAAAAAAAAAAGTGGAGTGTTGCTTTAACCTGGGATTTAGAAATGTGCAGTGTCAGCCCCAGGACACAGCAGACCAACGGTTGGCAGTTCGGCAATTTTGGATGTTTCTTGAGTGTCGGTCGACACTTTTTTCGGTGTGTTCCGTACTGTTGGCTCTAGTTGGATGCCGTCAGCTCAGCTGTTTGAATGAATGAATCTGCATGTTGAATCGGCGGTGGAGCTCTTTTGCGAGAAAGAGAACTCTGACTGACTATTCATCTTAGCGAATGAGCACACACACACACACACAAAAAAAAACAGAACTGACTAAAGCAAACCGATGACAGAGTAAAGAGGGAACTCACAGATGCTGCTTGCTTTCTATACCCACATTTCTAGCTCTTCTGGTTTGCGCACACGCTAGTTGGCCATTAGCTGTAGTCTGTTTAGTGTGTTCTAGTTCAACTAGTTCTAGTTTGCAGGCAATACAAAGTGACGCCAGTTGGCTTTCCTTGGTGCTAGTTCTTTGGCATCAGTTTAGTGCGCCTCTACCCTTAAATGTAAGCTGATGAATACCCAGGATTAATTGTTAACCCATCATATCAAGTACACTAAATCCTGGACACATAACCACTTAAATGACAAAGTGAGGATTAACTAAAATAAATAGACAACATTTAATTAGTGCTTTGTTAAAGCTTTCCAATTATTTCAAGTAATTCCCCTTTATTAATATGCCCAAAACATAAAACAACAAACAGACATGTAGAGACAAGCAAAACTACTTTCCTTTCCAAAGTGATAAAGGAAAGGATTTTGGGCGCACACATAAACAGACTCAGAGATTCAAACAGGAACCAGACAAACAGTCTAGCTCTTATCTACCAAAACACCTGCTGTCAGCTGGGACCTAGTGTCATTTCACAGAATGATGTAAAGACGACTAGGAGTTGGGCTGAATTGTGTATATCTGTTCTTGAGTGAGGGAATGGTAAAGTTTATAAGGTACAGATGAGGTAATGAATACCCAGAGAAAAGAAGAAAGAGAAATTGAGCCATGAAATAAAGAGGTAGAGGCAACGAAGCAAGTGAAATAGATAAAAAAATATGTTGTTTCTGTAATGTATTCCTTTTGTTACATTTGCTGACTGTTCATTTCTATTTTTACTCAGTACTAAACTTGTACAGTAAATTTAGATTAAAAACTGTTGTAATTTCCAAAAAAACCCTGCCCTTTTCTGCATTACATTTAACAGTATTATACTGCAAAATGACATGAAATGCACAATAAAGAGGTTTTTACCACAGCATTTTTACAGTATTTTAACATTAAAATTTCAATCATCATTTACAGTTTAACCATAAATGCGTTGCATTGAGAAACTGAACTGAAGGGAGGGTGTCAGAGAGGGAGGAAGCAACATCACATGACCTGGTTTATTAGTCAGAGTTCACGCCTAATCAAATGCTGCTCATCCATCAGGGTCATAAGCCATTGATTTGTTGAGTCTGGTTATTGTAGAGATGGAGGAAGGACCAACTGACACATATCTGACTTTCTGTAAAAGCTCAGTTTTGATTGGTTTTGGAATTTAAATGGTTTGAATCATTCATGATTATTTACAGGCTTGGATGTAGATTTTTCTGCTAGTTGTGTGCTAACATAAAATGTGGCTTGTTTAAAGAATAGCCATTATGATGTTGCACGTGTTGCGCAAATATGTAAAACGGCTGTTGGTTTATCTCACAAAGACCACATGAACTCAGTAATCTCAACTGCTAGTCTGAAATAATGAATAACCATACAGTCAAGGTCTTTACATGGCGCTGTATATTTTTAAGGCACGTTTTACAACTTACAGCAAGAAAAGCAAAACAATTAGGTCAAAGTCCAGATAAACATGGCCTTCACCTCATTGGCTAAGCCCACTTTATCTCATGGGTTTAAGCCCAGAGCAGACAGACATAAGAATGCACTACATTTCCTGAAAAACTTTACCAAGATAGCAGCCATGTCTCTCTTCCACAATATACTGCTTCTTGCAAACAATAAAGCCAAAGAAGCAACATTTACTGCCTGGGGCATGACTGTCAAGCTACTCTTATCCAACAAGGCTGCAATTATAGTTTTCCGCTAGTCTTTATAATCAGCTCTCATAGAATATAATATATATCTGTTGACTGAGAAAGACCATTTAAATTAAAGCCCTCTCCTGGCTACATTTAAATCAATTCACATCCCAGTAAATTTATGACCCAGTCGCATTTTCTTGGTTAAATAAATTTAATATACACTATTATAAAAAGATTTTTTTTAATTTTACATTAACAATCAATATTCTCTTTATTAAAGCCAAGTATAAGTCTCATCAAGTTAGTGTTTTAAGCATTTTACATTTATTCCAAAATAACTCCATGCAGAAACAATTTAAACAATATTTTTTTATTTGTAAACGTATATGTTTATATGTTCAGCTATTCTTTTTAATAGTTAAATCTGAACTATTTTTAAATTTTAAGTCATCAAAGTTGTGTAAATATTGGTCACAGACACGGAGATTTACTTTAAATTTTACCAAGCTGATTACTGAGTAAAAACCCCCACAGATAATGTTTTCGTGCCATTTAAGTCTTATTTTGACGTAACAAAGTGGTTATATTAAGTGTGTCACTTACTTTTTAAAATTAGTCCTCCCATTGCCGCCATTATTGTCAGTTCAGGCTGATTCGCGAACGTGGAGCACACACGAACCCAAGAGGCGATTTATCGCATGAACCAATCACAGCCGAACATGACCAGTCATATCCAATCATATTGCCGGGATCTGTTAAAACCACTGATCTATATATAATGTTTTCTACTATAGATCAGCGGTTAAAACTCAATAGACTCAGGGGAGGCGAGAGAAAAGCAGACTCCCGCTGTAGTTTTACCTGCTGGTGTCCCTGTTGGACATCATTTCTTTAGAAAAACAAGCGATTTATACACTTTAAAGAGATAAAAATGAAAAAAAAAATCCCATTATTTACCCTCCAGGCATCCTAGGTGTATATGACTTCCTTTTTGATATGAAATCCAGTCGGAGTTGTATTAAAATTTATCCTGGCACTTCCAAGGCTTGCATTTTTGTAAGAAAAATATCCATATTTAACCCTTGTGCGTCAATAAAAAAGAAAGTTACACATAGGTCCTTAGTGGACAAAAATGTCCATGTCAAAAAACTGTCATAAAAATTTGAAGCTATGGAGTTTAATCTCATTTTAAAGAAGGCCCATGGCAGATTATTGTTGAAGTAGAAAACGTTAAAAAAAATTTTATAGAAAATATATTTTTTGAAACAAAAATATGTATATATTGAACTCTAAACTTGCTAGAAAATCAAAGCCATAAATCTAAGCAAGTTGTGTTACAAATTTGAAGTTGATATCTCAAAAAATGAGCTTTCAGTAAGATTTGGTTTGGGCGCAGTACCAGATTTTCCTCATTAGGAATTAAATTTTAAAGCCTTGGCAACAGAATGAAAGCCTGTTAACAAAAATGGCATCATTTTACAGTTAAATGGCACTGCGATTAAAAATTGCAACTATTTTGTGTACCCACTGCAAAATAGATTTATTAAAGGAAATGGGTGTGTAAAATACACACCTGTGCCAATATTATGCAGCTGGCAATAACACAGGCAAAATGATTGAAAAAACAAAAATGTCCAAAAAGTCACACAAGGGTTAAAGTGTAATAATCACTTAAATCTAACTTGCGGCGACTGATAGTACATGGAAGCCTTCCTGGGCGGATGACTTAGGAAGTGACAAACGCGAACGTGCCAGGTAAAGATAGGTAAATACAGCACCAGTCACAAATTATAAGTTTATAAGTTCAAAACGAGGATTTGCAAAGAAAAATCTCGGAGGATTTTGATATAAACCAAGAAGAGACCGGTTTTCCTTTATTAAAGTCAGGAAACTTTGCTTCCTTTGCTCCTGTAAACAAACATTGGTTTTCACGAAACTCACTGTGAAGTGTTGTTTCATTGTTTCATAGTGTTGTTTCATTTTTGTACATCCAATATTTTAAGGAAGGCACACGTATTGGCCGGATGCAATGCAAAATGCCTGCTGAGTGACTTTTCTTGAGAGGGATAAATGCTTAATAGGTCAAAGTTTATTCCCACCATTAGTATTTTCTGATGCTTAAGGCTGGCCATAACTGACATAGATCTGTACAGCTTATCTCCCTGACTTCAGCTGCTGACAGTCTGCTCTCTAAGCAGATGAGTAGTGAGGGTTAAGTGGCTTCAGCTCAACGAAGAATGAGGCTGATGAGAGCAGACTAACCAATACTCAATGCACATCCAATTTGAAGCACAGGGCAGATGGGACCGTGTATGTGTTTCTAATCAGCTTACGACCACATATCCACCCAGACCGCCTGTGAGGGAGCCCATGGGTCAGGCAGTGACATACATTGGCGGCTGCTGTGCTTTGTAGTTTACAACACACACCACATGTCCTGCACAGTAAATATATATATAATTGCAAAAAAAAAAAAAATAAATAAAAGGGAAAGATTTTGCATTAAGACTCATCTTATATTTCCCAATAACACAACATAACACTAACTCACCAATGTCTCATTCACCCTCCTGTGAAGTCAAAACAGATTTCTCATTTTGGTCACCTTTTCATTCTTTCATATGATTCTTATTATGTAATAAACTAAAAAAAAAAACTTCAGTAATGGTGACAAATCAACAAACCTCAAAAGTAAAATTCATCAGCTAGCAAAGATGGCAAAAACAACATCATCAGCATAAATACAGCCAGTAAACAGTAAAAAAAAATAAGCCTATAAAGCTAACGGCATAATTTATTCATGCTGCACTAAATGCAAGGTACATCAACACTGCAAATTCAGCAACACTGTTCAAAGTACATTTGGGAGACTATTGTTTGTCTACCTTGCTTTATAGATTCAAAGCAATTCACATTTCTCATCTGCAATTTAAAAAGCCTCTGGATAAAATGTAATTCCTTCTTTTATGGCCTCACTGGTGCAATCCCCAAAAAGTCACTACACACAAGTCTAATTGCTTTTATGTGTTTAATATGTGATCCCATTGTAATATCTAGTGAAAGCAGGGGAGCAATGAGCAATTGAATCTGATTACCACAGCGTAATGCAGTTAGTTATGAAACTATAACTAAACAAATTCTTCTTATTATCTAGAAGTGAAAATTAAAATACATTGCTGGAGGCTCACAGGTGCAGAAGTGTTTACTGTACTTTGCGTGTTTCTGAATAAAGCAGCTGGTGTGACAGTAAACACTGTACGAGTGCACATATCCCTCGGTGTCTATAGTTCACTCGCACTCTCATCTGTCTACATGAGTTCACTGCACACACTGAAAAACATACCTTATCCCAAACACCTTACTAGGGAATAGTATTATCATAAATCTTACTCATCCTTCCACCAGTTTCATTATCTTGGATTAAAATGGGAGGTTCTTCAATAAAAACTAACTGGTCTGTAGAAGATGCTGTTAATCACACCTCTGGCCTGTTCATCTTCTTCTAACACGGTCACATCCCCCTCTCTCCCTGACTGTAATTCTCTGCCTGTCTGCTCAAGGTTGGTTGTAATTCACTGGTGACTGGGACAACAGGCTACTGCTGTAACAAATCCTCAGGGAACAATATTTTACAATATATAACACGCTTGGAAGCAGAGGTTGCATCATTATAGAGATTTTAAAAAATTAAGATTCTTTGGCTGGCCACACACACTTTTTTGTGTCTTTATTAGACAGGATAATAGAGAGATTGGACGGAGAGAGCGGGATCGGCAAAAGGACCTCGAGGCGGGATTCAAACTCGGGTCGCTGCGAGCATGATTGTACTATATGTCGACGCACTAACCACGCGGCTAGTGGCACAGAGGTAAGTATAATTGTTCAACTTCTCCTGATGAAGTCGAGGTCAAATTGTAATTATTAAACATGTTTATATTCACTTGTTAAGTCTGACGTAAAGCGTCACCTCTTCCGTGACTTCCGGATTCAACCGCTCTAGATGACACGAGAAAACAACAAACGGTACTAATTATATAATCACAATGTGATATAATACTACCAAAAAATTGTAATCCTACCATTTACCTCCATACCGAATAACCAGACAATGAAAATATAAATATAAATATATAAATATAAAAATTATTTGTGCTTGGGACGCTGTGAGCACGGAGACTGTAGTGTAAATAGCGTAAATTTGAAAATGTTTAACTATGTTTAATATTAGGGATGCACCGAAACGTATCGGCCGAAATGCTTGCGCGTTTTGGCAGTAAAGCCGGTTCTGTAATCAGCGGTAAATGCCATCAGGTGCGTGATTTC
>JAHKKF010488638.1:0-13214 GCA_019740295.1 Labeo calbasu | reverse complement strand
GAGCATGGTATTTTGCATATGTAATTCGATTGGGTGTTGATGCAAAAACTACTAAGGTTTCTTAAAACACTAATATGTTGCATAGGTATCAACATATATAATACACCATCTTTTAGATCATCAAAATACAAATTCGAAGAGACCAAACATGGCATAGGTGGGTTATACGACTAGTCATCTATCATAACGCATGCATAAAACAGTAGAAAGACAAATACAACAGACAAAATTAAAATACAATGCAGTAATACTGTACACAATGACCTGGCCTATGTGTGATAGGAAGGTCAAAGAAAGGTTTGTCTGTGAATGAATAGGAAAGAGTCTATTTCTATAGGCATTGTGTCTTTCCTATGGGCCAGTGTAGCATGGGCAAATGTGCATTATTTTGGGCAATAAAACCTGTTATCAGATGGTCATCCTGGCAACTGAGCCCTTTTGGGGTGTTCGTTGCTTTGGGGGGTTGTCTCCAGGGCTCCAGCATATAGCTGGCTTGTTGGGTTTAAAGACTATTTGTTAAATGTAACAATTAATGTATGTCTGATTGGTCCAGACGCTACAGTGTTTTTCTTAAGTCAGGTATGCATCTAACTCCTAGATTCATCTTGGAGATTTCTTCATAGTGCTAGCCATAACCTCTGATTTAGTTTGAGCTTTAACTAAGTTGTTACATAGGTGACTGTAGGGTGCTAAACAGAACCACTGTTTAAAAAATGACAAGCATGAGGCGGTCTATTAAATAGTTAGCCATAACCTCTGACTAATGATCAGACTAGAGGGTTTGTGATCGTGGGGCCAATGTAAATCGGCCGACGTGAGGCACCCTGAGCGACATTGGTTCCTAATGAAAGAGTAAATATAAAGTAAAGAGTTAAATACAATAAGCAAATGTTAGAATAATAACAATTACAAATGGAGAAACAACCAATTCGTATGACAACCTAAATTCGAGGTCATAATAAAATGGAGTCAGATTGAATTTAACTTCAAATAAATAACTTTGCGTGCTGGAAAGACCTAACACGCAAGAAACCTTCATCCACCATTGGATACCTCCACTGGGCCAACAATTTTAACTGGGACCTTACAATTTTATTAACCATAAAATAAAGGAATCATGTACTAATTATTTTACCATTATAAATATAAAGGAATCATGTACAATATTGTTTTACCTTATAGTTCTATTTTCCATTTAACTGTGCTGCACAAGCATGTCTCTTGTTATTTTTTAGGGGCCCACTAGCAAAGCTATGATAAGGAAGAGCGTCTGGTTCAAATTATAATGGTAATTCCAAGGACCTCCCAATAACTCAGTTTGACATTTGTACATGAGGGGATAGTGCTGACATTACATGAAACAGTCATGTTTTGTTTTGACATTAAACACAATATATGATGGGGCCTCTTTGGCCATGGAACATAACATTTAGGCCACATGTCTGCTTCTCGCAGACACAGCCAAAAAAGTTAAACAATGACCATATGTATGGAATGTATAGAAACACGCCTTGAGGAGAAAAACTGTATATAAGGGGTTTCAAAGAGAGACTCGACAGATTAGTCTGCAGATTTTTTATTATTATTGTCTTATTGTCTCTGATCTATCTTTTGGCATCAAAACCCAAGACTCAAGAGTATGTCTTCAACTGGGGAAGAGGGAAACCACAACACCATATCTGGAACTGATATTAGAGGTCATACTGGACAATGCCTCACACACACACACACACACACACACACACACACACACACACATCTTTTTGGTTTTGTTCAAATTTATTCCCTGCCATGTCTTGTTTTTTTCTTAACTATCTGTATCACATGTATTTTTATATAGAAATTTACATAACTGTCATTATAAATGTTGATCCCACCCTTCGGTGCTCTTTTATATGTTATCTATTGCTTATGTTTTATCCTTATGTATCCTTATTTTATCTTTATGTAGACTATGTATGCACGCTTATGTTTTATGCTTATGTAGAAAATTTAACTAAATATCGAGTGCTTTGCACAGTAATTACAATATCACACACAATAAACAAATTCAGCACAAATATACATGTTTATATTATTTATTACGAAAATAAATCTAAAATCATCAATCTCCAACAAATGTTCTCTTGTCTTTAATCCTTTGCCCAAGCTTTCACTAATGGGCCATTCTGGTAATTACTATAATGTATAACTATATAATACTATATTGTAATACTTAAATTATAAATCACTGTCAAATTAATCTTATGAAAGTGTTTTGCCGCTAGTGTACTTCGCTATAGAATGCGCTATGCGGAAGTAAATAGGCTGGCCGAGATTCTATTCTAGTTTTGAATTGGGCGGGTTTTGTTGTAAAAACCTGGCAACCCTGCTCTTTAATGTTTATACCTTTATGCTCTGCAGTCACATTTAGCAGATTAAGATGCCCCATCCAACATCTAACGCACCTACAATGGGCATGTGAGTGTCAAAATTGGACTTGGAGCAGTGGATGAAGTTTGCCTGGTTTGATGAATAGTATTCCCTGATGGCATTGACCTCTTTCAGCAGGATAATGCACCCTGCCACACTGCAAAAGTTGTTCAGAAATGGTTTGAGGAACTTGACAAACGGTCCAAGTTGTTGCCTTGGCCTCCAAATTCCCCAGATCTCAATCCAACTGAGCATCTATGGCAGAGGCACCCTCGGTCCTGGAAAGCCAGTGTCCTGCAGAGTTTAGCTCCAACTTGCCTCAACACACCTGTCTGGAAGTTTCTAGCTTAGTAAGAGCTTTATTAGCTGGTTGCAGGTTCAGGTGTGTCTAATTGGGGCTGGAGCTAAACTCTGCATATCACTGGCTCTTCAGGACTTAGTTTGGGCACCCCTGATCTATGGGATGTGCTGGAGCAACAAATCCCATCCATGGAGGCCCTACCTCACAACTTGTAGGACTCAAAGGATGTGCTGCTAATGTCTTGGTGACAAAGAATACAGGACATGTTTAGAGGTCTTATAAAGTCCATGATTCAAGTTTGATGCATCAGAGCTGTTTGGGCAGCACAAGGGGGACGTACACCATATTAGGCAGGTGGATTTAATGTTGTGGCTGATCAGTGTTTTTTTCTGCTAGGAAGCTGTAAAAGACAGATAGTTATTATTACCAGAGAGCAAATGATGATCTGTTTTACCAATATCTTGGATTCATATTTACACTTTCCTACATTTATCATTATTTTCCTGATGCAGATTGGTGCCATCTAGTGTTTGGAATAATAGCATCACAACACTATACAACAGGAAACATCAGTGTTCATAGGAAACTGACTAGTTTTATGCTTTTTATACATTCATACAAACAACATTAGTTATTTATAGATAATTTTTGACATAGTACAACAAACAAGAAAGTATGTAAGCCACAATTTAGGCAAACTAGGTGAAAACTGGCAAAAAATTGTTAAACTGGCCCTTACACAACAAGAAGATTAAATGTGACACATGCAAAAAAAAAAAAAAAAAAAAAAAAAAAAAACCCACAGCTTTTTAAAGTAATGCCAAACCGTTGCTGTCACAAATTTAAACATTCACTAGTCAGACAAACCTGCATGAGTCTCATGGACGATCTTGTACGTCATAAAGAACATCACACAAACCACATCCTGATTCATTTATACCGCCCTTCTAAAACACATACAACCAAATCGTGTTAACTACATATTTTTATTGAAGGGGTAGGAAATTAGTTCAATGCTATTACATGTCTTTTCTTCAAAATATTGTAAGTCATTTTAAATTTATGGTTAGATAATAGCAGAATTATGTGAACAACAGGCCCATCAGTGTCTTTAGCGTGTGTTTAGCAGATATATTCACGTCAAAAGTTTGGCCCATTTCAGAGGTTTGGCCAAATATGGCATGTCAAGTGAGTCAGCAGAATGGTGAAAGTATTATTTTTTGAACATTTCAAAAAGTGATTCTAAACTTGTAAATTAAATTATTTTATTGTTATTTCTCTGGCTCTGTGTCAGGCATAGTTTCTTAGCGTGTTTTTTTCTGTAGATTAAAGGGTGTTAAAAAAAAATGTTCTCAGTACCAGTACAGGAAGAAGCCCTTGACCTATAAACTAAACACACATGCTCTGAATGTCCATTTTGACCTACAAGAGGTTTGTCCACCAACAGATCAAACCACGTTTCTATAAAAATCAAACCACAGCTGCTTTCAGTTTGACTCAGATTAGCACCAGTAAACGAGCACCATAAGATCATACACTGTTTAAACTTAAACATTGTTTTTTTCTCTATACACAAAAATTGGAAACTGAATATATTCAACATTTTTATGAGGGTTAGACTCTGTTTCATCATGAAATGTCCGCAATTCACACAATATTTAAAAACTTTTAGCCAACCCAGTCACATATTTACACAGTTACCCTTTAAAAAGTATATTAAATGACACAAATAAAGAATATTTCACCCATTAAGAACAGTTAAACTGTTAATAAGCCAGAGAAAGAAAAAATAATTCTAACATTATATTATATGCAAATACAGCATATGAACTAGGAGGGTCAAATGCTGTCGTGGGAGGATTCACATAAAGCTTAAGTGTTTTAAGTGAATAGTCTTCTTAGATCAGACGCTGAACTGTTGAAGAAAATGTTTCACATGTTTGCTTTGTTCTGTTTGTTCTGGTGTCACCTGATTGGTAAGTTATAACAACATTTCTATCGCTTTGTTTTGCTAGATTGATTATTTTTGCGAGATCTTACTTTAAATTCAGGTCTCCGTTCTGAATTTTAAATTGAAATTTCCCAGCTTGGAAAAGTCATGAAATGTAAAAACTCATTGGAAATAAGGATAAATTACTATAGTAATACAGGTAATGTAAATATCTCTGGCTCAGAAAGACAAAACCTCCACCGAACTGCTTTTTAGCCCTCATGTGTCTTTTGTTAGAAAAGATGCCTAAAAATGTGTAAATATCTTATTTACAGGAATTACATATACTACTTATATAGGAAGAAACAAATAAATAAAAATTGGACATATATGTGGAAACCAAGAGTGAGATTTAGCATTTGTGTTTTATCTAATCCTCTTTAATATAAAAAGGATGTTGAGAATTAAATTTTAATTTAAAATGCAATTATCATTGTGTATTTATATTTAGAATAAATTATGTCCTTAACATATTGATTTTGCTGTACAGCAGATAACTTTTGAAATTTTTAAATGTTAAATGTTTGGTTGACACAAATTTGTCTGTTTGTATATCTCTCACATTCACAAATTTGTATGTGTTCTTTCACATTTAAAAGATTTAAAAGCTGCAAACGGCAAATTTATTCAGCTTTGTAACCCAGCAAGAGCCTTAATCTGTGTAAAACCTCTTCACGTTTTCCAGGTGTGTTTAGTGAGTCATTGTCAGTAATGGAGGGAGATTCTGTGCTTCTACATACTGATGTTACTGAAATACATGAAAATGTTGACATACTGTGGAGATTTGGAACTGAAAACTTCAAAGCTTTAATCAACAGAGAAAAACAAATATTCCCTGATGGGAGATTCAAAGATAGACTGAAGCTGAACAGACAAACTGGATCTCTGACCATCACAAACATCACAACTCAACATGCTGGACGTTATGAACTACGTTTAAGTGGGGAGAGACTGTTTACAAAAACATTCAGTGTTTCAGTTTATGGTGAGTACAGATCATTTGTTCTGTTATTAGTCTTTCAAAGGGAGGGCGGTGATGCAGTGACATTTACTCTTCTGATAAAAGTTGCACATTATTTAGGATATAAAATGGTTTAATCTATTATTTTTACAGTAATTTTAGGGTTTATACCATTATGTTATGTTGTAAAATTGTATTTAACTTTACATAATATATTATTATTAATTAATTTATTAATTAATTTATTTATTTATTTATTTATTTATTCATTCATTCATTCATTTTCAACTAAACTCATATTAACAGTAATATTGTAAATGTCTTGCGGATCAGCCCCATTCAACATTATTCCACAAATGCTGTTGACTGAGCTTAACTTGTAGTGAACCCACATTAGTCACTTAGCTACCAACTTACTAAAATGTGTATTCATTATAAAGTTTGAGATGAAGGAAAACTTAGTGACTGTCAACAACACTACACTGAAAATAATGTTTTTATGTGTGTACATTTATCCATTTGTTCTCTTATATTTTTCAGTCCATCTGCCCATTCCTAACATTACTAGAGATGTTTCACAAAATTCATCATCATCATCATCATCATCATCACAGCAGAATTGTTCACTGCTGTGTTCAGTGTTGAATGTGAGTTATGTGAGTCTCTCCTGGTACAAAGGAAACAGTTTATTGTCCAGCATCAGTGTGTCTGATCTCAGCATCAGTCTCTCTCTACCTCTGGAGGTGGAATATCAGGATAAAAACACCTACAGCTGTGTGATCAACAATCCCATCAGCAACCAGACTCAACATCTGAACATTAGCAAACTCTGTCAGCCATACGCTGGTACAAGTACGCTGATAATAGCTTTTATGCTCACATACACTTACATTAATGTCTGTCTGTCTTCATCATCACAACACATTCTCCTTCAGGTCTTCCAGAAGGCTCAGACTCTCTGATAGTGTTGATCTCTGCTGCTGCTGGATCTCTGTTGATTGTAGCTGCAGTTGGGATGTGCTGCACCTCCAGGAAAACTGATCAAGAAGGCAAGTGTTACTTAGTCCTTTTAACAAGTATTAAAACAAATAGTATATTTTAAAAATAAACAAAATCAAATAATCAATTAATATAATAAGCATTTATTACTTTTTATAGAAAGAACACAAAATAATGTGCGTGTACTTATTTAGCAATTATCTATAAAACTGGTCATCACTTTTAATTAGTCTCTAAATTTGTTAATGTGCAGTATTAAACTTAATGTTGTGGATTAATGCTTTAACTTTGACAGCCCTAATGAAATGTGTAATATATATATATATAATTAAGATTGAGTACTAATTAAGATTGAAATTGTTGTTTTAATCTGTTACTGTTGTTCAAACAGTTCAGACTTGTGAAGATAAGATCACTTTTGCTGTTATGTTACATGATCCAACATCCTACGAAAGAAACACACGTAAATCGGTAAGATCATTCATTCCTAATTTATGCTGTGCATCTCTGTATCAGTTCACATGTGATTGTCTGATTGTAAACTGTAGTAACAGACTGTAACACATTAACAAGTCAGTTTAAAGGATTAGTTAATATTTCCAATGTTAATATTAGTAAAAGCGCCACTGATGAAGGATTCCTGCCAGTTGATGACACTGACATACTGCATTTATACAGCTCTATATAAAATATGTTCATATCTAGTAATATCTCATAACATCTCATTGAGGTGGCAGTGAATGGGTGCTGTCAGAATGTCAAAACATAGTCCAAACATCTGATAAAAACATTACAATAACCTTCAAGTAATCCACGACTCCAGTCCATCAATTAACATTTTATGAAGCAAAAAGCTGCATGTTTGTAAGAAACAAATCCATCAAGACATTATTTAAAACATTGTTTCTGTCAAAAATACAAGTTCATAATCCATAATAATGCTCATTCTATTGGTTGACACTGGTTTTATCACAGATCTGGACGTTTGTGTTTGTTTTTCTTCCCATGTGCTCGGTGACCCAGTTTCTCCCTTGTTTTATTCTGTTCATTTGATTCAGGTCTGTCTCATTAATTAATTTGTTGAGTAGAGTATTTATAGTTTATTTTGCCCCTTGTTTCTAGTCTGGTGTTAAACGTCAATGTGGTTCTATGTGTGTGTTCCTGCCTGCTATGTGTTACCCATTCTGTGGATAATTAACGACTGTTTGTTGTGTTTAATCCTCATCTCCTTGTTCCTTGCACTACACAGTAGCAAACCCTGACAGATTTGAAGTTAAAAACGTCTTGATGGATTTGTTTATTACAAAAATGCATATTCTCCTTACGAGCTCTACTCTTCAGTGCAATGATATCCACAAATAAATAAATAAATAAAAATGAACATATTAGAAACTCTTCTAAATCTTCCACATAACTGAACGTTAAACACTTATGAACCTTTACTTTCACCCAAAAAAACATAAAATAACATTTAATTTCAACATGCTCTCCTCAAACACCAGTTATAACACCGACCAAATAACTTGCACAAACAGGCTCTGACTCGTGGGAAATCCGTTGTGTGAACTGAAGGCAGGAAGGCAAAAGCAATGTGAGAACTAAATAAATGGGTGACAGGTCTGTTTTGATACCATGTCTACAATAGCTAGAGACTGTCAACACTGTTGTTATTTATGCATTTTCAAAAGTCAGTTTAATTTTTCTTATTAATATGCAGTTTTTACTTATGAATATTAAGTTTGATGCCTAATGTAACATATGGATCCTCAAGTAAAATCACTGGCAACACAATCTCAACCTGCTTCATGTTAGCTTATCTTATGTGTTTTTATAGGAAACTGAAGAGGGTGTTCATGTGGTGTATGCTCCTGTCACCATGAGAAGTTCATCTTAACCCTTTTCTAGTATCAGATCCAGCTGTGTCATTGTCTTCCCCAGGAACCTCTTGCAACAACTTCAGTTTCTGAGTCTATGGTTGAGTTTTCAGATTGGTGAGAATCACCACCTGATTTAAAAATCATAATGTTCAGTTTTTTTTGTATTTTTAATAGTTCATAAAACTTACTCTTTCGAACCTGTCCTAGGCGGTTTGTCTGATTTTCACCAAAATTGGCTCAGATCATCTTTAGACCATGCTGGCAAAAACGTATGGAATTCAAGTTGATTCATCAAACCGTTCTTGAATAACGCCCAAATAAATTCTACGAAAAGCACGCAAAAATGGATGTGAGGCTATGGGTGTTTTCACACTTGGGTCATCTTTAAAAGAACCGAACAGACCCCTTTAAGTGGACCAAAAGGTGGACCAAGTGATAAAGGATCCAGTTTTCTTTATGTTCACACTGTGGCTGTGCCTGAAAGAGGACTCAGATCCTTTTTTGATCCACTTAAGCAGTAATTGTGTCTCAGACCTCTTTGTGTTCACGCTGTTGCTTTTTGGTCCAGCTCAGTGTTTGATGGCTGACATTAAGGCCTCCAAAATTGTTAATTCATTATCTGCCAGCATGTGGCGCTTTTTCATAAATATAACGGTTTCCCCGGTAATGGCAGTACACAAAGCATCGCTGCACCTCACTTTGAAACCTGCAGCGCTCATATTTATTCAATAAAATAATACCCTTTTTAATTTTAATAATCACGTTACGCTATATGGCAATACTTGTCTTTTCTTCCCCATTGTACTATTTATGGCCTTTAATTTGATAAGTAAATTTATAACTTTTTAAGGACCCGCGGAAAAAGCATTGACATTGAAAAAAAATAAAATAAATAATGATAAATAATAATAATAATAATAATAATAATAATAATAATAATAATAATAATGAATTGGACAAATAAAATATAAAAAATACAGTAAACTGCTTAAAATTTTTCAGGTAGATTATAGGTAGGCCTATCCTTTAAAGCAGCATTTAAGTTAGAAATATAATAATCAAATGAAAAAATTAAAAAGCATATTATTAATCGTAATAGGCTGCTGTACTAGAACTACAGTAATGCACATATCAGTATATTGATACGCATGTAATCACTTTCTCAGATGTTTACGTTCGATTAAGACAAAACCAACAGTGTATATGTAAAAGGTATGGGACCGCAGTAAAGATAGTTTACGGTTTGATATTCAGATTTATTTTGGCTATAAATTCACAATGCGATGTCATAGACATGAAAATAAAACCGAATGTTGATCTCCATGATTTGTGAATTTAAGTGACGGTTGTCCTCCTGGCCGAATTCTTTTTTTTCCCGTTGCGACATGCTGTTCAAGTGAATAACGGTTTTTCAAGCAATTAGATGT
The DNA here is from genome assembly GCA_019740295.1 of Labeo calbasu. Taxonomy (NCBI): domain Eukaryota; kingdom Metazoa; phylum Chordata; class Actinopteri; order Cypriniformes; family Cyprinidae; genus Labeo; species Labeo calbasu. The sequence continues at coordinate 3,247 of JAHKKF010488638.1, read as the reverse complement.
ATCATACAATGCTCTAATAGACTATTGTGATTTGTGTAATCTTTCACAATAAACGTTTGGTTGTTATACCCTTCCTTGAGTCCTTGGCTTATTTTCTGATAAAGGTTTCACACTATAGTTGTTGTCAGTTAACCGGTACCTGAGCCCTTAACTTAAGTATTTAGATTTGTGAAACCAGTTCCGTTTGGTTCAGCTGACCCTTACATCACTATTCTGATTTGTGAAAACTTTCACAGGTCAGTTTGGGTCAATGATTGTCTTTCAATTGAAGTATCATATAATGTGTATATGCATTTACACAATGCAAAATTTGCAAAACCATGGACTGTTATCTTTGGTTACTGAGTCTACATCCGTCTGTGTCAGGTCAGTGCACTTTGTATGTGTCCAGAGCAAGCAGGCATCACACTGAATCTGATTTATAAGGAAATTGTAAAAAAAAAAAAAAAGTTTTGTATTATTGTATGTATCATTTCACACAAAAGAATTTTCCTATAATGGTTCTAAAAAAATATGACAGAGAGACTGGAAATTACTTAATACTCACCCAGAGTGCTTTTTAAGCTGTCTCTTTGCAGCCACACAGCTGGAAAAAACTTTGATTAGGCTCTGCCACACAATCAAGGATAACTTTTAAAGTTCACTTTATAGCAGCAATCATGACTGAAGAAGAAACTATTTTGTATTTATCCAAATAAACAACTGTTCATACCTGAAGAGGCTAAAATAGTAGCTGCCATCTGTTGCCTAATTTCAGTTACTGCCTCCAGGCTTGCATCAATGGAAATATTGTTGGGGACATCAAGGAATTCTGAGAGTACTGCCCCACCAAAATAAAAGTAATAACAGAAAAGCTCATTATATCATATAGAATATTTATCCTTACTGTCTGAATGAGTTTGTCCATTTATTGTCCATTTATGTTAAAAATAATTCTACACCTTCATAACAAAAACCCCACAACTACTTCCATCCTGCTGGTTTGTGTGGCTAACTTTCATTGGCCTCCATCTGATATTGCACCAATCTTTTCTGCCCAGAATGTTGTGGCGCATTTGGAAAAACCTCCTAAAAACAATTGCAAACAGTCTCAGCATCTATATATATATATAAGATGCAGTCCCTCCAGGATTTCGCGATTTTTTTTTCGGGAATTTTGCGATCCAAATGTCTGATTTTGTGGTGGTAATTTCCAAAAATGTGTGCAAAATTTGCGATATATATATATTTAAATAATTATGATAGCACATTTACCAGATTGTACTATGCTAGATTCACAATAGTCTTACATGACACAAAGAACAAACAAAATGTATGACGTTTGTTTATTTTGCTAAGAAACAAATGACAATATAAAGGTAGGCCTAGATATAAACTATTACTTTTGCTGCTGCTGCAACTGTTTCATGAATTGTAAGAAACTACCGTTGGCTTACAGCAGGGGTCTCCAACCTCTTTTACACCACGGACCGGTTACGCTTTGAAAATATTCTCTTGGACCGGGAGGATTATAGGCCTAAAATAAAAATTATTACGATTATTATACTGTTATCAGCACATGTTGAAGTAGATTCGTCTCTAAGAGAATATGCGCCGTGAATGCAGCTTTAGAAAACTCTGTCGGCTTTTTTATTTTTAACTTTCACTTTTTTAACTCTTCACTGAATTGTAAAGTTAAAACTGAAGTTAAGACGTTCACTGGTATAACTATTGCGCAAAGTTTGATATCCACTGGCTCACCTTCATGGTTTAAAACAGAAATACTTCCAATATTGCACGAAACCGCAAACCCACATGCTTATGCACCTTAAACGCAGGGAGACGTGAAAGAGGAAACAACTCGGTATGCTGCGCTGTCTGAAACGCTTCTCTGTACTTGTGCGCGCTTCGGGTGTACAATCTATATCTTTCACTCGATCTAAATATAAATGCATTTTAATCTATGTAATTTTAAGCTTCCTCCGCAATCGACGTTTTTGCATAGTGCGCATGCGCATAAATACCTACGGGAACCCCGGAGTATGACGTAAGAGGGAACCCACGATGAATCAAACATCAAATAAAGCGAAGTGACACGGAACAAAAAATGGTAAATTAGTCACCAGGTGCCATGTTTAATATAGCTGCATTTTAGAGATCTCTAATAAGTTAAAGAGCATAAATTATTACTCGGTGACGTCATTAACAATGGTCCTACATTGCTGAACTAATGTGGTTCAAACGACGGAGATACGACCTTGTTCGGGAAACAGTCGTGACTACCTAGTTCGTTTCCACAACAATGCATCGTACTATGGAGGTTAGTCAGCGAGTTATGTCGTTGTACAGGAAACGCACCCCTGGACGGTTTCCCGAACAAGGTCGCATCTCCGTCGTTTGAACCACATTAGTTCAACAATGTAGGGCCGTTGTTAATGACGTCACATAGTAGTATTTTATGCTATTTAACTTATTAGAGATCTCTAAAATGCAGCTATATTAAACATGGCACCTGGTGACTAATTTACCAATTTACCATTTTTTGTTCCGTGTCATTTCTCTCATACGTGTGCATCAAATCCATGATAGTGCATGCGCACTATTCTAAAACGTGGCTTGCAGGGAAAGCTTAAAATACATAGATTAAAATGCATTTATATTTAGATCGAATGAAAGATATAGATTGTGCAGCATGTTGGCTTGCTTACTGTGCCTTACTGAGCATAATTTGTTGGGCAGACGCTGTTTGCGAATGTTCGTTGGAACTATGCTTTCGGGAAACACCGAATTGTTGAACTATGTTGGTAACGACGGAACTTGCGACCATAGTTGGCTAACGATGCTTTTGGGAAACGCACCCCTGACTAGCTAGTTCCTTTCTACCCACTGAGCAAAAGTACGTCCAAACGACGTCATTTCAATGTCTTTGTCGGACGTTGAAATTACCTCCCCTGAAGAGCCAGAATGAAAGTTTTTTTACAACGTCTTTTCATGACGTCTTCTGAACCTCCAATATTGACGTTCACAGGACGTCTCTAGAAGGTTAAAATTTAGTTCAGATCTGGTCATTGTGGACGTATTTTCAACGTCTTATAAGGTCAACTGCATGTCTCATTTAGATGTCATGTAAACTCACAAACTTACAGACACAGTGTACAAAAACCATGAAAACATTGATTTAAAATTTAATTAAAAATAAATATTAATTGTAATGAATGAGTAAAAGTACGTCCAAACGACGTCATTTCAACGTCTTTGTGGGACGTTG
>JAHKKF010488626.1:0-23074 GCA_019740295.1 Labeo calbasu | reverse complement strand
CTAAAGCCTGCTCGGAATCCTCATTTTCCAGTATGGGATCTGCCTACTGTGCTTTCGTTCCTTTGCTCATCCCAATTTGAGCCCTTGCAGAGCAATGACATCAAATGGATATCCTTGAAAACTGTTTTTTTGTTGGCTGTTGCTTCTGCAAAACGGGTTGGTGAGTTGCATGCGCTATCTGTTAGTGAGTTATGCTTGCGTTGGTTGCCAGACAACTCCAGGGTGGTCTTACGACCCAATCCTTCTTTTCTACCAAAAGTCCTTCTTCCTCAGTTCATAAATCAGAACATTGAACTGGCCTCTTTTCAGACTTCTTCAGGTTCTGATTCGGGCACTCACCTTTTGTGTCCCGTTCGTGCCTTGAAGTGTTATGTAGACACTACTGCTCAGTTTAGACGTTCAGACCAGTTGTTTGTCTGCTATGGTGGTGTGAAAAAAGGTTCTCCAGTGTCGAAGCAGAGATTGTCGAACTGGATAGTGGAGACTATTGTATTGGCTTACAAGGCAGCAGGGAAACCATTGCCCTCTGGTTTAACTTGTCATTCCACTAGGGCCATCTCCTCATCTTGGGCTGTTTTCAGAGGAGTCTCCTTGGCGGATATCTGCACTGCCGCTACCTGGGTTTCTCCGTGCACGTTTGCCAGGTTTTATAAGGTCAACGTTGCTGCTCATCATGCCGTTTGTTCTGCGGTTCTTCAGGAGCAGCCTTAATTTTTTCATCAGGTAGGTGGCATTCCTCATGACTTTGTTGGTATGTGTCATCCAAGTATTCATACTGCCTCTGGCGGTCAGTAGGAATGAAACAGAACGCTAGTTACGCATGTAACTGTGGTTCTGTGAATTCCGGATGACCGCCAGAGTTCTTCGTCACTCGGAATGCGCGAGAAAGCGTGCCGAGGCGGAGTGCTGAGTTGCTGTGGCTTATAACTCCCCAGAGCTCAGCATACGTCACTACGTGACTTTGTTGGTATATTTTCTCGACCTGTCTGGCTGGCGCTGCGATTAATCCAAGTATTCATACTGCCTCTGGCGGTCATCCGGAATTCACAGAACCACAGTTACATGCGTAACTAGCGATTTTTCTCTTATGCCAAAAATCATTAGGATATTAAGTAAAGATCTTAGACCATGAAGATATAATATACATTTCCTACTGTAATATATCAATTTAATTACTTAGTAATATACATTGCTAAGAACTTCATTTGCACGACTTTAAAGGCGATTTTCTGCAAACTGTTTCAGGGGAACTCTGCCTGAAAAAAATGTGTATTTTACCCCCAGAACACGATTTTTTTTTCAGGGGAACTCTGCCTGAAGAAAATGTGTATTTTACCCCCAGAACATGATTTTTACAGGGGGACCCCCCAATCGAAATGCGATTGGGCTAGTTTTGAGAAGCATTTGGTCGTTTTGTTGTGAAAACATAATACAAACAAACAAATACAAATGTATTTTTTTTTTAACAAATCTTGAGAGATTTGTTTCTCCATTGAAAGTCCATTCCACCAACGTTTGATTTTTCATAAGGTCATACATTTTTTTGTTTTACTCACCCTCATGTCATTCCAGACCTGTAAAACCTTACTTCATCTTTGAAGACAAATTAAGATTTTCTAAAGAAATCTGAGAGCTTTCTGACCTTGCATAGACAGCAGCGTAACTGGACACATTCAAGACCCAGAAAAATAGTAAAGACATAGTTAAAATAGTCCTTGTGACATCAGTGGTTCAACCCTAATGTTATAAAATTATGTAAATAAGTTTATTCAGAGATGTTGCGTCTTGTTTACAAGCAGAGGACAGCTTTACGTCGTGGTACTGGCATGAATGTACATCGAAGACTGATATGAAACAGAAGAAATTGTTGAATAAAGTCATTATTTTTGTTTTCTTTGCACGCAAAAAATATTCTCATAGCTTCATAATTACTACCTTTCTGGGTCTTGAACGTGTCAGATATTTTGCTGTCTATTCAGGGTCAGAAAGCTCTTAATTTGTGTTCCAAAGACGACTGAAGGTCTTGGGGATTTAGAAAGACATGAGTAATTAATGACAGAATATTTATTTTTGGGTGAACTATCCCTTCAAAAAGAAAACGGCGAATATGGTCGGTTTTGATGTTGCAAGACAACTGTTAATGTTACAGCTTCATTCACATCAGTGCATGGTTTTTCTGCCAACTCCGTAAGCTGGCAACTTGATCAAGCTGATTGGCAGTCATTTTGACAGTGTGCCTAAATGTTGTACCAAATAAGATGTGGTTTTTTTTATTTTTTTATTTTTTATTTTTTATTTTTTTTTTTAGATCTGTGAGCTCCGCACAGAGACAGCAGAGGGTCTGGCCAAGTTGATGTACTGTGGGAGAATTGCAAGTCCAAAGCTGCTGTCCCGTCTGGTGTTGCTGTGGTACAATCCTGTAACAGAGGATGACCAAAGACTACGACATTGCCTGGGGGTATTCTTACAGATGTATGCCCGGGCCAGCAGGTATACATCTCTCTTCCTTAAACGTAAATATTTACAGTGTAATTTAAGGGGTATATGAACTAAAAAAAGTTCTCATTTACTCACCCTCATATTCAGTGTTGCCATGTGTGCGGTTTTCCCGCAGAATTGGGCTACTGTAAACACTGTTGCCGCAGGTTGTTTTTCATGTCTGTGGGTTAAAGCGATCTCAATAACGTTATATTTAGCACCTGGAATGCAAACTGTTTCAGGGGAACACTGCCTGAAAAAAAATGTGTATTTTACCCCAGAACACGATTTTTACTGGGGCACCCCACTCGAAACGCGATTGGGCTAGTTTTGAGTATCATTTGGTTGTTTTGTTGTGAGAACCTGGCAACACTGCTCATATTGTTCCAAACATAATACAAACAAATACAAATGCATTTTTTTTTTTCTCCATTGAAAGTCCAGTCAAGTCTTCTAAAGAGATCACTTCATTATGTGTGTTGAACAAGTTTAATTTAGGCTTTTCACATATGTACGTTGATCAACACACATGCATCAAATGTAAAAACGTTTTTTTTTTTTTTTTTTTTTTTTGGGGCCGTACTAGTTAACCCTTTAATGCAGGGGTGTCAAACTCAGTTCCTGGAGAGCCACAACCCTGCAGAGTTTAGATTTAACTCTAATTAAACACACCTGATCCAGTTAATCGCATTCTTTAAGGGGCTGTTTCATAAAAGAAGCGAAGAAAAGCAGGGATTAAAGTCCAAAACCTGACTTGAAATAACCTAACAATTCAGTCGGGACTAAAGCGGTTTTATAAACGGCAATTTAAGTTCACGCATTCTTACTAATTTGATCCAGGTTCAGTGAGTCAAGGTAATGTCAGCCCTTAATGTCGATCTTTTGCTAAATTTTGCTAAAATATTTATTGTTGGACATTAAATATGACACATAGAATTTTATCCTGCATATAAGTGTATTTTTATGATAGCAGTGACTGTGAATCAGTTTTCTGTTATTTATTTTCATTTTTAATTCAAGTGATTATATATATATTTTTTTAATGATTTAAATTTTAGATTGTAATGTTTTAATGGCCTACTAATGACCATAAAGATACAGTTCTCATAAAACCCGAGAGAAAGGCTGCATTGCTAGAAACTGCTAGTCAACTGAATGCACAAGTAGCAACTATGTTAAAATGTTTTCATACATCGTAAAAAAATGTAATTATGTTTTGGGCACAGTACATTAAATACAGTTGGTTGTAGCCTGTATTTTATTTATTTGATTGCATTTTGTGTATACTTTTATTTTTGCATTAATAATAAAGTAATTGTATGTGAGAGAGTCAGTGGTAATATCAGTGCATCCCTATTGGTCAGTGTTATAGGAACTTGGCCAGTTTCCCAGCATAAGTTGCCAGAGTGACTGAGCTTGGGCTTGGTTTATTTGGTAAACTTGTTTTATGAAACAGCCTCCAGGCTTATTTGAAAACTGCATGGTATTTGTGTTGTAGCAGGGTTGTGGCCCTCCAGGACCTGAGTCATCTGTGCTTTAATATATTGGGTGCCATTAACATTAAAGAGAGTATTGTAACAGCACAAGCCGGTATTTACAGTTGTCCCTGTAATTGTTGTACACTAGAACAAATCAAGAGTGTGTGGAGGAGAGTTTTCTACCAACCATGAGAACTCTGTTCAATGCTCCTGTGACGTCTCCATTGTCTGAGGTCGACACATCCAACGTGGCTGAACTGTTTGTTGAACTAACACGACCCAGCGCTCTTGTGCAACCTGCTGCCGTACAGGTACATTTGAATATACACGCACACTTGCAAAACCAACAGTAATGGGTTTTATTCAAAGCACTTTTATCTGTTAATATTATGTAAATAATCAAACATTTTTTTGCAGGCTCAGTCTGTTCATGGCTCTTTGGCAATGCGTGTTTGTAATGAAATCTTGAAGGACGTGTCTGCTCCTGAGGTGCGCCTGTATTGTAAAACCCTCAGCTGGCTGGAGGTTAACACTGAACCTGACAACAGTGAATTGCAACTCTTGTTAAAAGATATTTTACAGGTACTTCCCTAGTTACGTCTCTTGTGAACTTGTGAATAAATGGTTAGAGAGAAGCAATGGGTAAAAGCATAGAACAGCAGATTAAGCAGAAATTGATGTGAAATTAATGAAATATTTTGTCAAATTAGATTAGCATTAAGGTAAGCAATTATGATTAAGTGACACTGTCTGCTTTGCGTGTGTCTGTGTGTGTGTTTTTTACAGGAAGTAAAAGATAAGTACTGTACAAGGGTTATTGAGAAGCTTTATAACCAGCTAAATGGAGATTGTTCTTCCAAATCAGCCAGTAATCAGGACACAACTTTACTCACCTTGGATGACAACACTGGAGGTACTAGCTTGCACGCTAACACACATTTTATCAGTCTTTAACCACCCTTTTCCTTAACGCTGAAGTAAGCCTATGGGTGAGGCTTCTGGCTCTTTAACCCCTATAGTTAAATACAGAGAAGCATAACATCATGCAGTAAATGGTAGAACTGTTTGCACTACAAACCAGTGTGCTCATAATTAAGATAATACATTAAAATAACACGGTAAGATATACCAATTTGCAGAGCGAGCTGTTTTGAGCAAAAATAGCTGGACGTGGATGAGAAGCCAGACCCATAAAATGTACAAATGGCTGCGCCCACTCTTGTGGAAGAAAAAGGTGGATAACCAGGTTTAGAAATGTATCAGTGCTGTGAGCGCTATCTATCTATCTATCTATCTATCTCCCTATCTCTCTATCTCAGAGGTTGCGCTAGACTTTAACATTGTCCATCATTTTGATCGACAGGGTTGTAAAAATTCCAGCGTAATCTACCCTTCATTTTAATTTTTTAATTAGTATAACACATTTAATTGCTTTTATTTTTATTCACATTTTCATTTTTAATCATGAACCTACAGGACGACAGCGCAGTGTTTAAAAAAAACACCGACTGGGGTGGGAATTACAGCTACAATTTTACAATAGATCACTCTGTGTGATCTGTCACTGCTTTAAAAAAAAAAAAAAATTCTGTTAACGACGGAATGCCGAGAGCGTGCAATATACAGCTGCATCACATGACTACGAGTGTGATATTGCGTTTTTACAACAGTTTAACAGTACATAAGAAACAACAACTGTCTTTAAAAACCCTTATTTGTGCGAACTACTTCAATCCGCCATGGATTCAAATCTCATGTTAACATTTTAACAGAAGCCCAAGCGTCCGTTACTAATTCAAAAACATCACTTTAGAACTAGTAATGAAGGAACTGACCTGCTTATTGACTAAAAGCTTATTGTATTACTGTATTAAAAGCGCACTGTATTATGTAGTTTTATGAGAGAGAAATTGACTGAGCGAATGAGACTGCATCTGATACAGCATTTATTCTTTAGCTCAGTCTCATATTCACAATATTAGTTTGATTATCCACTGAGGACTATCTTTGTCGTATTATCCTTTCATCTGTTAAGGGTGATTTCTGATTACAGCGATGAACAGTGCATTTGTTGGCTGCATCTTACAAGGTGTTGCTGAAAGTAAAAAAAAAAGAAAAAAAACTTCCTTGTTTTCAACTGTTTCAGGCTCTTTCAATATAAAAGGCCGAAAGTAAGGCTCCTCTCGGTGGGTTCACGAACACTGAACAGCCGCTGATGCCCTGGAGCTCAATTTTAGACCTTATCTTTAACAAATATGTATATATTTGAAGTCTAAACAAGTACATTCTACATTTTTGCAATTCAATTAAGTTATAGGGCTAAAGGCACACCTTAAGAAAAAATGTGCAGTTCACTGTGCCTAAAATGTATGTTTGCAAAAAAAAAAATTGTTTATGAAGCAACAGATTTTGTGACCATAAATCATACAAGTTGTTTATTTTGTTTTAAAATCTTGTAAATGTATGAGGTGACAAGGGGAGCCTTTTACCCCACACACGAGGTAAAAGGCTCACCAGCTTGGGGAATAAGGCACACAGTATTGTAATAAATGCGTTAGCAAAATAATTTTTGTTTTATATATATATTTTTTTAATAATGACAAGTTAATACTTGTTCAAAACAACCACTTCAGCAAAGTTTGTAGTATTTTCTGCTTATTTTGAAAAATAAAAAGTGTTATTGTCATTAAAATGTTAATATAAAAAAATATATTTTAATGTACAGAAGTTAAATAATTTTAAAAATTAAAGATTCTGAAAGCATTGAAGGAGGTCCCATAATTTAATATAGATGTGCAGTAGTAACAACAAATGATATTTTGTTTTCTTTTCTTTTTTTCAATGATGGTTTCATTCTAAACATGGTGACTATCTCTAAGATGGACTTCCAACAAAATATATTTATATGGAAAAGTAAACCATCTATTTATTTCCATGTTAATTATTGTGCTTTTTATCCCCAACGCCTACTTTTACGTATTCTTTCGTTATTTAAAGACGGTTGCTTTAATTACCTTAAAGGACTCAAAATATATGCAGTCATTTTAGCTACTTAAATCTGCAACATTTAAAAAAAAAATCAAATATTAGTTCAAGTAAGCACAGAATCAACTTTGCGCCGCTGCCCGCGATTACGTCAAGGATCAGACAAATTTGCACGTGCATCTTGAAAAGTGAATGTTTTGGCACCTTTAGCCCCGTTGTACCCTATAACATTTATAATTGTTCAGATTCATTATTCTCAATTGATTGAATTAAAAGTATTTGATCTAATTAAGCAGTACACTGTATGTACTTGTATAGTAAGGAGAAAAATACCCTCACAAATAGTAGTATGGAAATCAAAGTGATTTTCTAAAGTATCTAATATATTAACAAACCTATCTATACATCCTTGCAGAGGTGAACAAAGAGGAGATTAAACCAAAACGTGCAAAAAGAGGTACAGTTATATTTAATTTGGTGAAATGCAACAATTGAATCTTTTTCTTGGTTTGTTTGGTATTTTATATGATTGTTCTATCAACTTTCTGCTGTGTTTCAGGCCAGAAAAAAGCTTCCACTGCAAAGCATGGGAAGAAAGCCAGTAAAGCAGAGTTGTCCTCTGATGAAAGGTTGGTTTATCCTACAACCTAACCAATGGTTTTGTTGGTAATTTCAAATGAAAAAAAATTCCCTTTATTGGGTTGCTTATCTTTTGTATTCTATCTGATCTTTTTATAGTGACGAAGAGAATGTTCCTGAAGAGCCTCCATCAGTGCGACCAAGTCGCCGTGCCAAGATGGCCGCTATGGATAAAACAAAGCAGGATCTGACTGCCCTTATGAACCAGGAAGCCAATGGTTCATAGAGTGGATTACTTTTTCCCCATTATATCCTACAGTTTCTTCAGATTTACCTGAGAAACTATATGCCGCTAAATTTTAATACAAAGAGACTAGTGTAACTGTTTAGTCTATTTACAGCGTCAACCCAAGTTAAGGGCTCAATTGTCAAAATGATCTGCAAAACCATCTGCAGTACCTCTCAAGAGGTTATCTTTAGGTCATGTTGACATTCATTTACTTGCTCAAGGCTGTTTTTAAAAATGGGTGTGAGCTAGTGGGCCAAACTATTCCATTTTTATAACTTGCTATTTTAAGAAAACTAATCCTATAAACCCTTGGTGTATGTCAATAATGGCTAATATTTGAAAGTAAAAAGCTTTTATTTGTATGCATTTTTCACTCTGAATAAAAATGTTTAAACCTGTAACACAATTACTCAAAATTGTTTGCAAGAGCTTTTATTGTTCTAACGATTGAGACGGCTTCTTTGAAGGCAAGTATAAAAACAGAGAAAATACAATGTGTACATAATTTGTATGTTTATGTACAACATCTAGCACCAGGTAACAATTTTACAGTGGCCAAAACTTCAAAATGGCATATCTGAACACAAGACAATACACAGAAGGCCTCCTGACAAGCTTGAACTCCAGCATATGGATGGCATAGGTATAAAGATAGAATGCACCATTTATGTCTTTACTTTTGCCACGCTTTTTTAATAACTCCAGTAGTTTGATTGAGGCCTTAAAGCAGTTGATGAAAGCCTCTTTATGTTGGCACTGCATATGTATATAATGTAACCGGAGCGTCTAATAATTTCAGCAGTTTCAGAACATGCCTCCAGCTGACAAGTATCCAGACACAATGGAAACTAGGTGATGAACAAACCAGTTTCTCAAATGATACATCTAAGGTGGCCTCAGTGTAGCATAAACTAACTTGTATTGCACTGATGCAAGCCAGGCTTGTTACAGGGAACCTACATGAATTAAGATAACATTAACAAAACCTAAAAGCTATAATAGGGTAACTTTAACCTATGATACTCAGGGGCAGGGCCACAGACTGGTAACATAAACAGCAGATGGAGAAACAACATTTAAATAAATAACTAAACATACAGGCTGTATAACCAGTTAGAATGTTTTTGGTAGAGGCCTAAAAGAAGGACATGGTTACAACAACGGGTTTATTAGTTTAGACCAAACTACCATGCCTTACCAGTAGATTTCAGGAGGTAGGTGTCACATACTGCAATAGATTACAAATTAAAATTTCCACAACAGAAGTGTTTGTATTTAAGAAACAATATGTGGAACATTCGCCTCCGGATCATCTTAAAAGCTTTTAATTTAAAAGAAAGGAAAATAGAATCTTACATCTTTCTGAGAGTAAAACATTGCACCAAAATACACTGTACATTATAACAATGGTTCTAGTCAGAAAATAAAACAAAACAGGTAGCAGTTTGGGTTTGGTAGTGCAACGAGAACATGACCCTGGTTGTAAATTAATGCTTAAGTGATTTTCCACAACTTGGCGCAGAGTCTAAATTCACAGGAGTTGAGGTTTCCATAAATACAGAAGATAAACAGGAAAAAAAAAAAAAAAAAAGTGGAGACACTACCATCGTTATCGAATGCATTGTGAGTACTTTTTTAAAGTGGCCAGTTTTTGTCTGACAGCATTAAAGGACCAACATTGCTTTAAAAAAATGAAATATCCACAAAGATCCCATTTAAAGAGCTCTTACAACACAAAAAAAGACTATAAAGTGTAAAGAAATGTGAAATGAACTTGTCTTCCCCAGAATTATACAACAGTTTGTCTTAATGCTGAACTTAATGCTGAGATTTGGGCAAACCAAACAACATACTGCTCTTGTAACCTGTGATACTCCTTCATGTAACTAGATCTTCTCATTGGCTGCATCAAAAATAAAATTCAAGGGAGATTTTAAAAGGTAAATGAAACATTTTACAATCATAAAAACACAAAATAAGTTTAAATAGTGCAACAAGTGTCTTAAAGTTGTTTTTTGCTACATGACGCTTGCCGAGGTTGCGTGTCATAATGCTTGTGATACTCAGCCAGACCACTGTTGAAAGGCACCTTATGATAGAGTTCAAGAAAATGTCTTGCCCAAAATTGGTCCCAAGTTATTTCAATGACCCTGAAAAGCATAAATTGGAGACATTTAGATTTGAGTTCTCAAAGAAATATAGTCTATATATAGAACATGCAGTGTTTTTAAACCGTTATATGATTAAAAAAACAATAATTATACATTTGAAAGCAGACCATCCACACTACCAGAATCATTACAAGGTAACAATACAAAAGCAAAAAAAACAAAAAGCCGGAAACATACTTCATGCCAGTATGGTCAGGTTGAACATTAACTGATTATCCCTTTTATATTATTTTTCCATTGTTGTTTAGTCTTATGATTGTGTATCATCAAGGGATTATATTTCTTCATGAGTATGAGATGTCGTCTCCATTTGAATATTTTAAAATGTATAGTTGACTCAAAAATGAAAATTGTTATTAATTACTCTCCCTCATGTTGTTCCAAAGACTTTCGTTCATCTTCAGAACTGCCATGTTCAACGCCCAGAAAGGTAGCAAGGATAAACAGTTGATGTCAGAAGTTAATTATTTTACCAAAATAAGAGGGATCCCACAAAATGCTTGTTATTTTTTATTTAGTACTGACCTGAATAAGATAAAGAATAAGAATAAGCTCACATAAAAGATGAAAATAATAGCTGAATTCATAAAAATAACCCTGTTCAAAAGTTTTCATACACTTGATTCTTAATACTGTGTGGTTACCTGAGTGATCCACAGCTGTGTTTTTGTTGTTGTTGTTGTTTAGTGATAGTTGTTCATGAGTCTCTTGTTTGTTCTGAACAGTTAAACTGTCTCCTGTTCTTTAGAAAAATCTTTCAGGTCCCACGAATTCTTTGGTTTTTCAGCATTTTTATGTATTTGAACCCTTTCCAACAATGATCCTGAGGGACTCATACGCAACTATTACAGAAAGTTCATGATTCTTTAGAAGGAAACACAACACATTAAGAGCCAGGGGTGTAAACTTCTGAACAGAATGAAGATATTTTTGCCTAAATATCATAGTTTTTTCCAAGATACATACATGTTTCCCCAAAAGACGCAAGTTAAATTTACCCTGATCTTTAAATTCCAAAAGTTTTCACCCCCGGCTCTTAATGCACCGAGTTTCCTTCTAAAGCATCAGTGAGTGTTTGAACCTTCTGTAATAGCTGCATATGAGTCCCTCAGTTGTCCTTAGTGTGAAAAGATGGATCTCAAAATGACAGTCTTTTGGAAAGGGTTCCAAAATAAATAAATAAATAAATAAAAATAATAATAAATACATTTGTGGGACCTGAAGGATTTTTCTGAAGAACAGAAGACATTTTAACTGTTCAGGACAAACAAGAGACTCATGAACAACTATCACTAAACAAAAAAACACAGCTGTGGCTCATTCACGTAATAACACAGTATTAAAAATCAAGGGTATGTAAAATTTTTAACAGGGTCATATTTATAAATTGAGCTATTATTTTCTCTTGTGGACTATATGTAAACGGCTTTTATGTGAAATATCTTATTAAGGTCAGTACTAAAAAAAAATAACATGCATTTTGTATGATCCCTTATATTTTGGTAATATAATTAACATCTTGCAGATTCTGCAAGGTGTATGTAAACTTTTGACTTCAACTGTAGTAGTCCATATGACATGTGTTTCAACCTTAAGTTTATGAAGCTACGAGAACGCTTTTTGTGCGCAAAGATAACAAAAATAACGCCTTTATTCATGGTGCTCTCATGAACACGCGTCAAAGACTGACACAGAAGAGAAGAAATTGTTGAATAAAGTCATTTTTATTTTCTTTGCGCAAAAGTAGTATTGTCATAGCTTCATAGAATTAAGGTTGAAACACTGATGTCACATGGACTATTTTAATGTCCTTCCAAACCTTCTGGGCCTTGAACATCTATGCAGGGTCAGAAAGCTCTCAGATTTCATCAAAAATATCTTAATTTGTGTTCCGAAGATGAACGGTGCTAGAACTGTTATTTCTGGTGTGGAGGTAAGATCTAACATCAAGATGCTCAAAACCAAGCTCTTGTAGCTAGAAAGCATACTTGCATAGAGTATATTTCAGGCATAACGAAATGCTAAAAGATGACTTACCAAGCACAAAGTCACACCACCTTGCTCCCAGTACACCCCTGCTGCTCCTTGATTGTCTGAGTATTTTTGTTGGGGGAGATAAACTTGTGCTGCAACTTTTCCGTTTGCCTCTCTTTCTTCCTCCCTTGCTCAGACTTTTTGGGGATGAGGGCAGCTGTACTGGAGAGTTAACTGTACTGGAAAGTGTACCTCCCACCATGACATCCTCATTCTCCTCTTGCTGTGAGACATCATAGAGCTTTACTGTGCAAATGTTACATTCCTCTGTCATTGACTTTGTGTTTGGGGAGTTGATCTTTTTCAGAAACACCCTGCACTCCTTTAGGGACTCTGGACTCCATGCTTTAGAGCTGATTCTGTTCGTCTTTGAATTATTGGCAATCCCATTCATTTTCTGAGGAGTTTTGACTAGAGGCTTTAATGCATTGTGAACTTTCGTGCATGGTCTGGGTGTCTTACCTACCAAGTTAGGCATTTCTTTCAATAGTTCCAGAGTCTGAGCACCTGAAGACATTGTCCTCATCTGGTCACGGAAAGCTTTGTGTGCCATATCACTTCCTAATGTTATCCTAGGCCTGGTTTTAAACTTTAGCCTCGCTCTAAGCAAAGCTGTTCTGTAGACAACCCATGTGTTTCTGGACCTAGAGATCTGCTGCCTAACGTCATGCCTCCGTTTAAAAGGTGATGTATTAAAAAGCTTTCTCTTGGCGTGTATCCTTGTTGACTTGGACAGCATTTCTTGTGCTCGTTTGTGCATTGAAGGACTCTTTGGGATGACTTTAGCAAATTTCTTGACATGCTTCCTGAGTCTCTCTGCTTGTGGACTTGGGCAAACATTGACTTTGCAGTTGGGTCTGCTGAGGTTGTAGTGAAAGACATCCTTGGGATTTCTTGCAGTGGCCTTCTTTACAATCGCGAGGGACTGAGTTTCTGTGGACTGCATGAACCAAGTACAGAGCTTCTCCATATTATAGTTTTTCTCAAAAAGCATTTTGATGGCAGAAGCAGACTTCTTAGCAGAACCTTTGAGCTTCTCACAAGTTTTTGGTTTAAGATCTGACTTAGTCTCTGCTGACTTGTTAGCCTCGAGGACATCTGATACCCAAGTGTTGGACATCAGCCTAATCCTCCTAGCTAACTCTTCATTCAAAGTTTCAGGTGATGCTGTGGTGGGCCACCACCTGAAACCCTCATTTGACGAAAAAAGCGAGTCCACCGAAATGGTAGAATAACGAACAACGTCTTGTACGCAACTGACATTCTTGGTCTTTATGGAAAGTGCATTTTTTGGGAGCTCCTCTTGTCTGTTCTTTGCATTCTGGCTGGACTCACAGCTAACCTTATTCAGCAGTAGTTTTCGTGATCTGCGAACCAATGCGCAGGATCTGGCAGTAGCGACAGAGTGCAGCAAATGAATGGAGGGTTTCCGTTCTCTAACAGAATGCCTCACTGGTATGAGCTGCCCTCTGGTATTCTGATTACGTTCTTTTGGCGCATCCACTATATCCTTGTGAATGTCAGTAGGAATGCAGATTGTCTTCTGCTCTTTGGAAGGTTGAAATTCAACAAGAAGAGTCTTTCTGAGCAGATGCGAGTCTTTTGTGTCCCTTTTTATATGTATCTTTCTTTGCCTTGGTGACGCTGTGGTGACAGTGACTGAAATCCCAGAAATTTTGACTTTGGGAGGTCTTCCTGGTTTTCTCGACACTGCCGTGTCACTCTGTCTTTGACATTTGATGTTGCTGCTGGAAGAGACGCATTTCCTGTCTTCAATAGGCATAACAAAATGGAGATCTTTAAGCAGATCCTTGGTCATTTGATCACTGCTTGACTTTCCAGAACACGTTTCACTGAATGTTTCATCATTTAATACTTCATAAACATGTTCCTGTGTTGGGAAATTATTCAAATCTTCAGAAACGACTCTTTTTGCCCTTCTTGACCTTCCGTACACTATGGTGATTTTTAGATTTTTGTTTCCATCATCCTTACAAGACTTCTCTGTGGTTCTCTCATTTTCTGCACTCGAACCGGTTGCAACAGTTGAAGAACTTAAGTCTGTTGTTTTGGGTTTTGGAGGTCTGCCAATGGGACGTTTCACAGACTTCACAATATGTGGTCCTATTTTTTTGGGACGCCCAGGACCCCTTTTAACTGGAGTTGTTTGTGGTAGTGTTTCTTGGATTTCACCTTCACTGTTTGAACAACTGGGCAGTACTGCATCAAGTGTAACCGCTTTTGGTGAAGTGCACTTGTTCCCACCACGTTCAACAGTTCTCCCTGGAGCAGACTCGAGGACTGGATCCTGGAAATGTTCATCAAGGGTACTACCTGCCCATGAGGACTCCACACATGGATCAAACATCTCTCCATGGGAACTTGAGCTTGAGGCAGCTGCTTTGAGAGTATATTTTACGCCATCTTCACCTGTCACAGAGGAAACAAACATGAGCTTTATTGGACTATCATATTTCAGTCCAGACAGTCTTGGGTTAGCTTGTCGTCCACTTTCTGTGGTAGTAAAGTTAGTCATAGTTTCAGTAGGACTGTGTGAGTCAGTGTTTAGACTGTTGGTTTTATGACGTTTAGGTCTTTCTGTCGGCGAAGTGGAATTCTGGCATGGTTTCCTTTTTCTTGCACTCTCCTTATCAGGACTCCTTCCATTATCCTTGTGCTCACATGGTGGCTCTTTTTTCATTGGAATCTCATCTTTTGATGAAGTTATACTCCGTGGCACATCTTCTCGTTTAACCTCCGTTTGAAAAGGCTGTTTGTCACGTATATCACTTGGGCAGGCAATTTCTTCTGTAGAGCCAAGTTCTGTTGATGTGCTATCCTTTGGGGAATGCTTGGTGAATATACTTTCTGAAAAACAAGCTGCAAAATACATTTTTCGTGGCTCAGTAACATACGATGAGAAACGCTGAGGTGGTACAATATGTCGCCTGGCCCTTCCAACTTGAACAGCTAGATTTTTCTCTTTATGGGTTTTGGCTTTTAACTTCCGGTCACAATCAGTTGTTTGCAGTTGTGTCCCTTCATCAAGAGGCTGTGGTTCTGGTTGAGTTTCTTGGCTCTCTTGATTATTCGGTGTCTCCTTAGTTTGTGCATGTGTGGTTGGATTTTCTAAAGTATCTTTTACAGGCTCTGTGGATATTCTGTCCAACCTTCTGCATTCAGATTGTTCAACAAGAGAGTATGTTAGCGGTGCATCTTTAACAGTTTTTAAGGACCTCTCTTTCTCAAACCCTAATTTCCTCTTAAAATATGACGGACTAAGTCTGGCCAGATCTCTTTTGATTTGCAAGCTTTGTCTTCTTGATGACGGAAGATCAGGTGACTTGCTCATGGCGACTAAGGTTTCCAGTCTCTTACGGGAACGAGTCTGAGGGGATCGCTGTTCGGTGGCTACATGCTGTTGTAAAAGCTCATTAAGGTTGTAATCTTTGTCACTACTGTTGTGTAGCACCGTTGTTATAATCTCTGTCAAATGTGTGTCATCTCTTGTCTTGGAGATTTGACTGGCATGGGTAAGAAGATTTTGGTCCTTCTCTGAAGGTTGGATACTCCTGAGCTTTTCAGTGACTCGGTCCATTAGATCTCCTATAAAAGATCCACACTGGTGGTCATTTTCCTTCTCAGCTTGCGTATGCAACATCACAACCTTTTCACGACATTCATCAGAGGATCCCACACGAGTGCTAGAGTACAAAGCCGTATCTTCATCCTCAGTTCTGTGAGGTAGGAGAGAAGGAGGTGCCATGTTCAATGACTTGCAGTCCTGAATTTGGAAGATACTGGACTTGACAGCTATTTTAGAGTCCAGGTCCACTGGCTTTGGTGATAGTGGTGGCGGAGAGGGGCTACGGCTTCCTTTACATCTATTATGAGAGTTACAATCACCCTGATGGGTGGTTAGGGTTCCTCTTATATGAGAAATGTAGGTATGATCACCATTGTGCTGATGCTGGCATGAGGGTTGTTTTGAGTGAGTACAACAAACGGTGGGGTTAGAACAAATATCTTGGCTAACACATGCCAGAGATGTATTTTGGCAGGAATGGCCATGAATGTTCCTCAGACAGACGCATAGAGGAGAAAATGCACATGTTGGAAGCCTACAAGCTGTTCTGCAACAAATGGCAGCACTTACTGAGCAGTCACTTAATGAAAGTATTGGGGCCTCATTAAGTGATTTTTTATCAGCATGGCAACAGAGGGATCCGGCCTTAAACTGTCTTCTGTGAGCATCCCGCAGCGTTACTGAGATGTTGTAATCTTCCTGCATGTCCTTTAAAATACGATAGAGTAGCAGTCTATGATGGGAACAAAGCGAAGACAGGACCTTCTCCAACACAGTGACGGCTTTAGAACCATCTTCCTTCTCCAGTCTGGACTGCTCTTCCACGCTTGGCCCTAAGGAACTACATAAATAAATTGGGTTAAGTCATTACTCAATCACTGAAATAATAAGCTTTTCATGAATGTGAGCTGAGCTACACCTCTTATCTCTTTTTCACGCCGCTATAATGTGCAATGCATTTGAATTGGATTAAAGGATTTACAAAATCCTACTAGAAGACATATTACAGAATTATAAAGTTTGCATAACTGTATTTAAAAGAGCACTGCTCATCCTGTTAAAGACACCACTTTGGAATATCCACACATATATTAAAAAAGTGTGTAAATGCCACAGATAAAGCATTTTTCCACCTCTGTATTTACAAAGTACAAACAACTCTGTACATGGAACAATTTTTTATTGGTAACTTGAAGGCAAAGGATGGCGATTGTAGCAACGCTTACACTCAGGAAAACTATACAGAATATGTAATTATTTTAATCAAACCTGAATAATTTTGTTTCCTGATGAATCAATGTGTCTCCTGACAAAACCAATTACAAACCAACAACATTTGCAGGCAATATGTTGTCTATTTTTAAATTATAATACAACCACCCCAAGGGGTAACACAGATTTGTTAAGAGAATGTTAAAAATGAAAGTATATAAATTGCACACTTTTAAATGTAGGATATTTAAAACACACTGGAGTAATATGCCTTCAGTATTCCATCTTATTACAATTAATTTAATTCTTGCTTTGATTAGCCTTACCCTAATCCTGAAATGTAAAAAAAAAAAAAAAAAAAAAAAAAAAAAAAAACACTAAATATATTTCAGACACAAATACATGCTTAAATGACCAATTAGCTCTCCTTAGTTTTTCCCCCATTTCAAGTTGATCAAAACATCATAAAGATTAAATATATATTAGCCTGCCTTGCCTTGGATTAAAAAAAAAAGAAAGAAAGAAAAAGTCACATGTTGAGGAACATTACAGGACAAAAACTTACTTATGCATGCAAGTGCAGTAAAGCATTTCACATATCAATGTGCAAGAGCAACAAAGTGCTTCAACACAAAACTAACACAACATTTAAACTTCATATTCTGATTACATCGAAAGAAATAACACACAACACAAATACAATTAGATATTAGAATCAGAGGGAATAATACAAAAATCAATCTTAGTGCAACAAATATATGCATAAATAACTGATTGCAAAATGATTCATATCCTGCACCCGTTATGAGTATGAAATTACACATTTAGCAAAGGCCTAAATTGGTGATATTGATCCATTTGATGATCCATCTATAATCAAGCCAAACTTGTTCCCAGAGGGGAAAAGAGTAAAATCTAATTTAAATAATTTTAGATTATGCCTTTCTGATCTATTACCACTCCTGAACAAACTGTAAAAACGAATTGGCTTTCGATGAACCATATTTGGCTCCATAACAGAATCCTTAGGGCCCTTATTTTGATATAAAAGAACAGTTCTAACACAATCATGCTCTATGTTTCTATAGGACTGTTGTTACCCTGAGAATACTAATGTTTTTTTGAACTGAAATTATCCAGGACACTAATACGAACAGAAAAGAGAAATAACAGAGATAGACATTCCCCACAGGGAGCCTAAAAGTACCCATATAATGAAAACGAGTATATGATTTTAAAAATCTGAATGGCGTTAACGCTTACATGACCACCCTTTACATTAAAAGTGAAACTGTGCCTGTGACATAGCTATCCCCGAGAAAACGGACAATTTTAAGTTACATTGGTAATTATGGTAACAGTATATAAATCCACAATACAGATTTTATATACGATCCACAGTAGTATATAAACTTTTTCTTCAAAGATTTATGTAAAACTGCTACTGGCCTGCAATAACCGAGCAGTAGCTGTAAGAGCAGGCACTGTGTTGTTAATTTTAAGAGCTGTGAAGAACATTCAGGGTGGTTTGATAAATGCTTACAAATTAAATTTAAGAATATATCAGTAAATCTCTTTTTTTTTTTCCCTTTTCTTTTTAGGGAGAAGGGGAATTTAACTTTGAGGAACAACAAGAGGTAAACCATTTACAGAACATTCACAACACAAAGATAAACACATTAACATTGCATATCGAAATGTTCATATTTCCAAAGCTTCGATCACAAAATTCACATTTCAGCTACACTTTGCAAAGCACTACAAGTATACTTGTGAATCAGGTATCTGAAAAAAAAGCCATTCAAAAAGTCAGTGTATGGCAATATTTTTCACATCAAGTACGAAACAATAACCTGTATCACAAGTATGTGTGCAACTTTTGTAGAGTGCAACTGAATCTTATATTCCAACTATACAAGCTTCTAAATTAAGTAAAGAAAAAAGTCCATGCTAAAAATACGGACTTGAGGAGTTGAATAGCAGTATGGTATCATGAAATGAAACAGTTGTATAATAGGTCATTAAAAGCTATAGTAATCAGTAGCATCAATAAAAAAAACCCACCACGACAAAGCAAGAGCAGCAAAACTATAGAAACCTGGACATAAAAACAAAAAGCAATTTAGAGTAGCACTTGAATCAGTCTTTGCATTTCTGTCCCATGAAATATGGACAAGGAAAAATTCTGATCCAAGTTCAGCAGCATTCTACTCTAAACTGCTTCATTCATGGAGTGTGTAAGTGGAGAGGAAAAAAAATGACCCTGAACTGTTTTGGTTTCAGCAAACAGATAATGCAAGGATGTCTTTAGTTTGAGGAACAACACAACAGTATAAAGCAGAATTCAAATCTGCAAAGAGAATCTTGAGTGAGGATTTACTGAAAAAGTAATCTATTTTTGCGCTAAACAAACATTCACTGAAAAGTGTTTTCTCCCCGTGTATCATTCTGACATGCAGTACGTTGCATTTAGAACTAGAGCTGTCAAACGATTATTCGTGATTAATCGCATACAAAATAAAAGTTTGAATTTGCCTAATATACATGTGTGTTCTGTGTAATTATTATGTATATATTAATACAAACATTCATGTATATATTTAAAAAATGTTTACAAATGTATGCATTTATTATAATTTTTATAGAATTTATATTATATATAAATAAGATTTTGTACATAACATTTCTCTTAAATATATACATTCATTTGTGTGCATTTATATATACATAATTACACACTGTACACACACATATATTCATAAAATTCTAGCTTTTATTTTGTACGCGATTAATCGTGATTAATCGTTTGACAGCCCGACTTACCCCATATGATTTGCTGAGCAGATTTGCAGGGAAAAGGGGCAAGACATAAAATAGAAATCAATGTTGTGTCACTATCAGTGCAGAATGTGGGTAGTCTCATCCACAAAAAGCCTGAGATGGTCCAAGCTTTCACTCCAATGATCTGGCAACAGTCCTGATTAATGTACTTCATTAATACTTAATGAAACGGAGATAATTACCCATGTTATACAATAAAACTTGCCAATAAGCATAGTAGTCCAAAAAAGCGATATTTACATAGTTTTGTATCTTTGCTGGAGTGAAAACTCGTACCTATATCTACCCATTGCATATAAGGATGGACATCTCCCACTGGTGAGTTAAAAGAGAAGTTACAGTCATGCTGTCACCAGGTTGCCACATAGACACCGTAAAAATACTGTTTATAGACTTCAAATGAAATGACCAGTCGCTACAAAGACTAATTAGTGTAAAAGCTGCATACAACAATCATTAAGCTGAGATTAGCTTATGTATGAACAAAACCTGAATATTATATTTCTTTTAAAAGAGTAATTAACTTAAAAATCAACAGTGCTTTACAATATTTTAAATATATATATTCATATAGATATCCACAGTGAAACCCCTGAATAGATTTTTTTTTAAAGGCATGTTTTGTAACTTGATAAAATGTACCATTTAACCTGTGGTTGAGGATTCAAGTGTATCTTCCAAGTCTGAATGAGGTCCTGACTGCATGTTAAAAAAAACAAACCAAAAAAACAAATCCTTGTTGGCTGTAGTTTAGGCGATGTTTAGTTATAACCATTTCTAGGAAATAGTTGAGGTTTTGGTTTTGAGTTAAGACTGTTTGTAGGCAGTAGATGAGGCATTGGTTGTTGTCCCTGACTTTCCGGAGCCTGAGGTCGCCGCTTCAGCAAGGCGGAGCTTCTTTTTTGGTGGGGTCTTGAGCGTGCCCGTTCGCTCTTTGACTTTGTACTCGAGGGTGCTGTGTGGAACCCCGTAGACGGCCTGAGCTTTCGACACGCTCATCTTCCCACTAATCACCATTGCTATGGCCTCCTCCAGGATATCGTGGTCGTACTGCCGATAACGGCCCCGCTTTTTCCTTGGCTGCTTGTCTCGGCGGTCATCATCTCCGCAGTCAACCACGCTTCCGGTGACGCTCCCACCGACGCTGCCGTTCTTTATGTTCAGACACAGTGGAGGCAGGTCACCCTGGAGTAGACGTGACTCGAGGCCCGAGTGGCTTTCGATCAAGCCCTGTTTTGGGAGAATGGTTTTCAGCTTGTGGAAAGCAGGCGAGCCGTCAGGAGCTTTGTTGGCTTGATACACAGCATCCACCAGGCCAGCCAGATCCAGCTGGGCTTTGGGCTGAGCACAGAAGCGTACCTGAGGGATTCGGATGTGCACAGCTGGCCCAGCCACAGGGCTCTGAGGAGATGTGGCCGGCTCGGTGCTGGCGAGAGACCTGTCGCTCTGCTCCCGTAGCTGCGAGACCATCCTCTGCAAGGTTAGGTGGTGAAGGTACGACGACGCAGTCACGGCTGCCGGGAACTTTAGCTCTGTGTGCTCTGGTGACGCAAGTTTACATTTTCTTACTTCGGACTGCTCTGTCTGCGAGCGAGCCCACGCTGCTACCTTCTGCAGGACGAGCCGTGTGTCGTTGGCTGGGCACGGAGTCTCTGTGGCCCTGCCACTGTCGCCAAAAACCAATGGTTCCCCTGCCAATAAGGCCTCTGTCTGGAGCTGTAAGGTTTTCTGAGGTATCCCGTATAGTATGGCTGCTTTGTGAATGTCCAGTGATCCAGACCGAATATCTTTCAAGGCTTTAGAGAGCAATCCTTCTGCAAACTCAGAGCTGCGATCCAAATAGTCCTCTCTGATTGGTCTCCTAAGGGGAGGTGGGTGGGAGGATGAGAAACGAACGGGTGAGCGGACCAATGACAGGACGCACTCAGGGTCCACTCCTTTACTGCCTTGTCTTTCGGTAACATCACTCGCTTCTCAATTGTCTGTATAACACAAAGCCTTTGAGTTCTTTGGGGATAAACACTTTTTGGTTTTGGCCTTAGGTTGCAAACGATACTTCTTGGAAGGACAGTCTCTCGTCAATTGTGTGGAGAAAGACAAGCGTCTATGGGAGTACTTCCAGTATCTTTGCAATGCAGATGCGTTTTGTACGACTCAGGTATTTATTTCTCACGTGAAAATAATATTGCATAAATCAACGAATAGATCAATAAACAAATGAATAAATACAGGCGGTACAAAGGAACAAGTAAAGCCCCTGACTGCTGGCAAATGTGACGTTACCTTCCAACAAGTTAGAAAAGAGTCAACCCTTTGGCAGTGCAACAAAACAACCACTAAATTATACAGAAAACACATCAAATGTATGAAGAGTAGAATTTGTTCAGACAAAACAATCAGATAGGATACAAATGAAACAAAGATTCTGAAATAAAAATCAATATTTTTTTAAATAAAAAGCTCATCAATATTACCATTGTGGTAGCCAACTTTTCTTTGGCTTTGGTAGGATAAGAATAAACAGTCAAGCACACAACTTGGTAAACAAGACAGGAAAAGCTGAAGTACTCACCCTGAAACCTTTCTTTGAGTAGTTTCATTTTCTGATGATGTGTTTTTCTTAGAGAGGTCAAGTACTCCATCTACTATGAGAGGTAATCCATGAAAAAAAAGCAGCAATTAATAAAGGTTGAGAGAAATGCACAAGATCATTGCAAGTAATGAAATATTCACATACTCTGTAAATTCACCCTGTTTATTCAGAGTTGCGTACCTTTCAGAGATAAGCATAATTAATAAAAGTCAACAGACTAGATTCTCTGAAAACAATGAAAAATGTCTGAAATTTAACAGTGCTCTAATATTGCAGAGCTACAAACTCCTGAATTTGCCGGTTTGCTCGTCTCTAGAAATGAAAACTGTTGTGATTTCCATTTTAAAATATATAATAATAATAATAATAATAATAATAATGGTTTGTTTTTGGTGATTACCTGGCAGGGCCTGAGAAGCTCGGCTGACGGTGAGGTCCAGAGGCCCATCAGGATCCGGCTGACGAGGGAGAAGCTCAGAGTTGTCATTCAGGCCATTCAGGCCCTCGTGAGCCTGGCTTTTACACGCATACTCTAAGGCAAACCTCCGTATCATCTTGCGCATCAGCTCCTGCGCTACCAATGGTATACTGGAATCGCAGCTCTGAGGGAATTCTAGGAAATTAAACAATACAGAACTAGTTAAAGAACTCATTTCATGTACTTGCAAAACATAAGCTCCTTGTTTAAAAACACATTTTCTACTTTTACTACATTAAAACAATGCATTTTAAGAATTTACAGCTGATAAACTGAACTTCCATCATGCACACATTGCTTACAAAACAACCGTAACAAATCTGAAAGCTTGCTCTCTCTTTCCTCATGTT
>JAHKKF010488624.1:0-14768 GCA_019740295.1 Labeo calbasu | reverse complement strand
CTGAATAAATAAGCTTTCCATTGACATATGTTTTTTTAGGATATGACAATATTTGGTTGAGGTACAACTATTTGAAAATCTGGAGGTCCAAAAAAATCAAATTATTGAGAAAATCGCCTTAAAGTTGTCCAAATTAAGTTACAAAACATATCTAAATGGAACATGATCCTAATATTCTAATCATTTTTGGCATAAAAGAAAAATTGATCATTTTGACCCATACAATGTATTGTTGGCTATTGCTACAAATATCCCTGTGCTAGCTATGACTGGTTTTGTGGTTCAGGGTCACACTCTAAAATGTTTGCTAATGTTGCTTAAAAGAACAGATCTACCCAAAATGGCTATCAAAGATGTAGATGAGTTTATTTATTCAAGAACAGATTTAGAGAAATTTAACATTGCATCACTTGTTCACCAATGGATCCTCTGGAGGGAATGGGTTTAGAATGAGAGTCCAACAGCTGATAAAAACATCACAATAATCCACAAGTAATCCACATGGTCCATCATTTAATGACTTGTGAAGTGAAAATCCGACAAACAACTCCATCACTAAGGCATTTTAGACTTAAAAAAACAAAAGCAATGCACTTTTCCTCAGGTCTGCGACACGCCACTGGACTGTGATAATGAATGGGTACAGAAAGCGTAAATAATGGTGGACTGCGAATGTGCACTTTCAAAGTCTTCTTTAGGTTATTTGTTTATTTATTTATTTTCCAAATGTCAGACTTGTCTGTTGTGTCAGAGAATCTCGTACCAGTAATCACCAGAGAATATCCTCGGCTGAAAGCGTTTATGTACCAAACGTCAGACGATACACTTTTACCCACTGGTCTGTCTCTTATGCACTTGACATTCAGTATTAGATTTTTACGACCTTATCAAATGATTTGTTAGCCAACGATTTCATCAGCCCTGCCTTGTAGCCGAATAGAACCGCGGAGATTGTTTTTCTCGCTGATCAAAGTAATACAATGAAAACAAGGGTTGCGAGATGTCCCTGTGCGCAGCGGTTACGCAGTGATAAAGTAATAAAGAGCGGCCGAATGTCAAGGAGATCTATGATACCTGGAGAAAGCCATATGTTAGCATTCCCATACATCTTAAAGGGAGTTGCTCGGCAGGCGCAAGAGCCCCTTGAAGTAACACCATAGTGGTTGTACTGTTTATGTGTGAGTAAGTACATAGAAGCCTGAAATCAAGGACATCAATGGTGTTTGTGTATATGTGTGTTCTCAGCTGGGGAACCCAAGGAGACTTCACCACCACGCACCCTCTGCCAGCGGTCAAAGTGAAGCTCTTCACAGAGAGCACAGGGGTGTTGGCACTGGAGGACAAGGAACTGGGCCGGGTAACTCTCCATCCTTCTTTTTTTCTTGTGGCTTTGGACATCTGCTGTTCTGTTTGGTTTTTTGGAGTTTGAGGATTATTTGAGGTTATGGTGTTGTAGGAATGATGTCTTACTTTATAATTCTCCTTTTGCCTCATTCTCCTGCTGATTGATGCCTGTGGCTAAAAAAGACTCTCCAGTCGCCAGTAAATCCCTGTAAAGAAACAAGAAGCACGGCTTTTAAGTCAAATCCCTGATCTGTTTCAAGAGTGAATATTTGTTTTTCTTTTAGAGGATATATTCCCAAAGAACAAAACAGGCTTTCTTTTAATGAGTTGGAATTTGAATTGAATTGACCCACACCACTCTGGATGTTAATTTGCTGTAATACATAATTGTTTTTGGCTAAGTATGCCTGTTTGTAAATACCATGATAAAATTAGTAATAAAAAGAGTACAATACAGCTCAAAAGGTTGGAGTCAGTAAGATTTTTTCTTTGTTTTTAAATAATACTGATATACAAGTATGACAGTAAATACATTTATAATGCTGCAAAATATTTATTTTTTCATATAAATGATGTTCTTTTAATTATTTTATTTTTAAACAAATCATGCTTTCCAAGAAAATATTAAGTAGCACAACTATTTTGAATACTTTTGATAATTATAAGAATGTTTCAGCAGAATAGTAGAAACTGCTTTTAGAATGATTTCTGATGAACCATGTGACACTGAAGACTGCAGTAACAGATACTGAAAATTCATCTTTGACCAAATATATACAGGCCTGGTCATCATTATAGATTTATGTCCACAACATATAAAAAATCTTACTGACCAGAAACCTTTGAACAATTGTGTGTGTATATACTGCAGAATGTCCTTAAGAATTTACCTATAAATGATTTTATGTTTATATTAGGGCTGGGTAAAAAAATATTGATTTTTCAATTTTAATCAATTCTCATCTTTATGAAATTATATTGATTCTTAAATCCCAAGAATGGATTAGTCTAGCCTGTTTTCAGTTAATGAATTAAACATGTAGCGTGCATTTCATCAATATTTAATTTATGTTTGAATAAATCTGTTACGTTATGACAGCCACCATTTAAGTGTTTATATTTCAAAAAACGAACTGGACTACAAATATAATCATGTAATTGTAAAATTAGTAGTTGAGTGTAATTTAAGTGTTGCATCAGTTAATTTTAACCCCCAACATTATAACATAGTACCAGCTGACTCTCATGTGTATTTTATAGCATTAGTTGAGAGATTTTTTTTCCTTGAGAAAATTTGCCATGTACTATATCTGATATATATACAAAATAATCGTGTCAATTTGTGTGAAATTTGTGTCAATACCCAGCTCTAACTAGTATCATATAATGTTTCTCAAAATATGCCCAATTTTGTCTATATGATATCATGGGTAATTTATAAAATTTTATTAAAACCCAAAGCAATGCAATTTTATTTTAAATGTTAATTTATAATCCAAATTCGAATGAAACCTTAATTAGAATTCAGAATTCAAATTTAAAAAACATTGTACATTCAAGGACTCCTCTAGGAGGTTCTCTAATTATGACATTGTTAACATGATTTTGACCTTGACGGATGTCGGATTGGCACAGGGTTTAAAAAACATGTCTGTGTCTCCATCAAGACTAAAGTATACAGGCATCTCTAATCCTTGAACTCCAGCTTAGATTACGCCAACCTATCAGAGAGAGAAAAAAGAGAATAAAAAAGCACAGGAGACAGTACGTGAGAAACTGGCTCTTCTCTGATAAAGTGCCAAGAGAAGAGCCATACAGTCTAACTCTCAGTACACAGCCGCATGAGCCAAAATTAATTGAATGTTGAGAATTTCTCTGAAAACGCTGACTGGCAAAGTAATATGTCTTTATCAGCTCACACCCAGACTCAGGGATATTTTTCCCACACCCACACAACCTGTTTATCCGTTTACTGAATGCTTCATGTGTGAAAATGTCTTAGAGTTTCTAGGGCAGACACAGGCTATAGGATTACATGTTAAAGGGATAGTTCACCCAAAAATGAAAATTCAGTCATTCTGTCCTAAAAGAAGGTCATACGTATTTAAAACAATGTTTGAGTGAGGAAAAAGTTTAATTCCGGACGTGCTGTTCTTTTTAATGGTGATAGCTTTGTTTCTCATTCAGTGATTGCCTACTTTGGTCTAATAATCATGATTCTCTCATGTTAAATGATTAGGTCGTTCTTCACCCAACTCCGAACAGCCCAAAGCAGGCAGAGCTTCACAAGATGACTGTGACCAAAGCTTGCCCTGATCAAGATCTGAAGATCAAACTTGCCGTACGCATGGACAAACCTCAGAACATGAAGGCTTGTGGGTAAGGAATATTATGGGTACAGGAGTACTGAAGATTGCATATCATGATTTAATTTAAAAAAATGATGCACATTACTGTCTACTAACAGTGTATGATACTATGTATGACTGTAGTAAAACAGTAATGAAACCTATGGTTATTCCTTTAGGTATTTATGGGCTGTTGGCAAAAATGTTTGGAAACGCTGGAAGAAGCGCTTCTTTGTCTTGGTCCAGGTATATCTTTTTATATATTTAAATTGAGTGACAAATATCATGAATGTAACAAAGTTAGGTTTCGGCTTCAATTTGAAGTTCCTTCTGTTCATCAGTGTCTTAATGAACCATGTACAGTTTTAAGTAGTGCATATGACACAGATTTAACCCAGAGAACTTAATGGGCTGCGTATGGCATATTAAGCATTTTAACACTACTTGTTTGACTTTCTCTTATAGGTAAGTCAGTATACCTTTGCCATGTGCAGCTATCGAGAGAAGAAGTCAGAACCACAGGAGCTGCTGCAGTTAGATGGCTATACTGTGGACTACACTGACCCGCAGCCAGGTAATACTCCCACATTGACAATGTACTAGAGTTTCATAAAACTATTCTTACTTTCTGGTTGTTAGATGTTAGTGGAATATGTCCATAGTTAAAGGAATAGTTCACCCAAAAAATGAAAATTCTGTCATTAATTACTCACCCTCATGTCCAAACCCATAAGACCTTTGTTCATCTTCAGAAAACAAATTAGGATATTTTTGATGAAATCCAAGAGCTTTTTGTCTCTGCATAGACAGCAATGCAACTACCATGTTCAAGGCCGACAAACGTAGTAAGGACGTCATTAAAATCACAGTGGTTCAACCTTAATTTTATGAAGCTACGAGAATACTTTTTGTTCTTTGATGCACATACACAAGATATCACATGGACTATTTAAATGATGTTCTTACTACCTTTCTGGCCTTAAACATGTCAGTTGCATTGCTGACTATGCAGGGTGAGAAAACTCTTGGATTTCATTAAAAAAATCTTAATTTTTTTGGTTTGTAATGCAGTGAAAATGCATTTTAATTATATCCACCAAGCTTACTTGAAGTTGACTGTGTGTACAGGTCTGGATGGAGGCCGGGCTTTCTTCAATGCAGTGAAGGAGGGTGACACTGTAATCTTTGCCAGTGATGATGAGCAGGACCGCATCCTATGGGTGCAGGCCATGTATCGAGCTACTGGCCAATCACACAAACCCGTCCCGCCCACCCAGGTCCAGAAACTGAATTCTAAGGGCGGAGCTGCGGCACAAATGGACGCCCCCATCTCTCAGTTCTGTAAGTAAACATACCAGTAAAGCATTTCATTACAATGTCAGTCAGGACAAAAATTGACTGAAGCTGAGATGGCGAGTAAATAAAATACATAGGAAGATTTGTTAAGCTCCATATTTTTAAAACAGCAATGGCCCTGTTATTTAGGTCCTAGCCCCCACAACTATTCACATACAGCGACACTGCTCTGTGACGACACATCATTTCGGTCGCAAAGTACAGAATAATAATGAATAAATGAATTCAGGTTGTTGTCAGGTTAGTAACTCATAATGTCAAAGTAATGTCAACTTACACTCTCAGCATACTGCGCAAGTAGAAGCAAAAGGTAAGATTGAGTGGAAAAATGTGTTTACTTAAATGTTCATGTCTTCGTTACTGCCCTTACGCACTCCTGATTAGCTTTAGCATCCGCGTGTAAGACTTTTCAACTGATAGCTAGCTTAAATCTTTTAAATTTGTTAAGCAATACCAACTCTTTTCTATAAAGGTATAGTTAACCCAAAAATTAACATTATGACATCTTTTACTCAACCTCGTGTTGTTTCGAAATCATATGACTTTCTTTCTTCTGTGGAACACATACATTTTGGTCTATTTCTTACACAAAGCTTTTATATGTCTTGAGAAGACTTGGAAGCTTGATCCCTTTTCATTGTTCATTTGCATGCAATACAGTTTCCAAATTTTGTCTTTTTGTTTCCCGCAGAAGAAAGAAAGTTCTAAGGGTTTGGAATGACACGAGAATCTGTAAATAATGACAGAATTTTCATTTTTGGGTGAACTGGTTGTTTAAGACTTTTGATTCTGCCACACGTTCTTACCAACCTGTTAAAGTTTTAAATAATAGTACTTTACACTTATATCAAGTCACTTTGAAGCATCTAAATAATAATAGATCCTGCTATTCAGAACGTTGTCTTTTGGTGTGCATCTACTTCAGCATCTGTCCATAGCAATGTCTTATATCACAAAATGTCTCTTAAGGGAACTGCTACATAAGACGTTCAATTAAATATAGCTCACGTATACAAAATCTAAAGGTAGAGGTTCTGTGTTGTTTTTCCATTGATTTATTTGTCCTGTTTGTGAATGTTTCTTGTGGTCAGATGATTCCCTCACAAGTTCAGATGCCATTCAATTTTCTCACTATAAGACAGACCCTCTCCCTTCTGAAACATTATTACACTGTGTAAATGTTTCACCCTCCACCTTAACACACCCCAGGTGGTCTTGAATGGCACAGAGTAGTGGAATATAAAACATGAAATACACACACCCACAAGCAAACATCCCTTTGCTGCAGAAGGTTTTCGCAGATTCTTGAATACTATGAAGGTTCTGATAACAGCTTTTACTCTGATTGCTTACAAAGTGCATGTATCATAATAAAATAAAATGTTAATGTTAATATTAATATTTAAAGGGCAATGGAATCCCTGAGTATTTTTGTTTTGGTAACACTTTACAATAGGGTTCACTTTGGAAACATTAGTTTTCATGGTTATTGTTAATAAATAATTAATATTCATCCATAATACATTACTACTGTTAATTCATACAAGTGTGAAAATGTATTTGTATATGTAGAAATGAACATTAACCTACAGATAAAGCTAAGTCAAAAGTGTATATACACCTTGCAGGATCTGCAAAATGTTAATTATTTTATACAAAATTATCAAAAGTTTACATACGCTTGATTCTTAATACTGTGTTGTTATCTGAATGATCCAAAGCGGTGTTTTTTTGTTTAGTGATAGTGTATATGAGTCCCTTGTTTGTCTTGAACAGTTAAACTGCCCGCTCTAGTCCCAAAAATTCTTTGGTTTTTCAGCATTTTTGTGTATTTGAACCCTTTCCAACAATGACTGTATGATTTTGAGATCCATCTTTTCACACTGAGGACAACTGAGGGACTCAACTGCAGTTCTCACTGATGCTCCAGAAGGAAACACGATGCATTAAGAGCCAAAAATGGGCACATCTTCATTTTTTTCAAAAGTTTTCACCCCCCGGCTTTTAATGCCTCGTTTTTCCTTCTGAAGCATCAGTGAGTGTTTGAACCTTCTTGTAGTAGTTACATATGAGTCCCTCAGCCGTCCTCAGAGTGAAAAAATGGATCTCAATATCATACAGTCATTGTTGGAAAGGTTTCAAATACACAAAAATGCTGGAAAACCAAATAATTTTTCTAAAGAACAGCAGGCCGTCTAACTGTTCAGGACAAACAATGGACTCATGAACATTTTTTATAAATTTTCTTGTGGACTATATGTAAACATCTGTTATGTGAAATGTCTTATTCAGGTCAGTACTAAATAAAAAAATAACCTGCTTTTTATATGCTCCCTCTTATTATGGTAAAATAATGAACATTTTGCAGATTCTGCAAGGTGTATGTAAACTTTTGACTTCAACTGTATTATTTCTTATTAGCTATTTTAAAAATATAGAACTTCATTGCAAAGTGTTACCATTGTTTTTCTATTTTTGAAAGCACAGACATTCTGTGGCAGCCTGAATTATTTTTATGGCTTAAATTTTTAGTTACTGGATTTATTCTTTACAATTTTTTTGCTCACTTGTTTATTGGATGCAGAACCTTCATAGAATCAATTAGAAGCTGATACTGGCATCAAATACACATTTGACCAGCATTCAAATATATGTCTGAAGGTAAGTGTATTTGCCAGTACAGTGTTAGTAAATGTTCCAGTGATTTAGATTGTATAAGTGTTTGGCAATTCAGTGCACCTGTGAGAATCCTGTCAAAATCAGCTGCAGCAGAGCACAACGTAATACACCGAAATATAGTTTCTTTCTTTCTTTCTTTCTTTCTTTCTTTCTTTCTTTCTTTCTTTCTTTCACTACTCGATCTGACCACCCACCAGTTCTCAAACTGCACTATCATGTTGAATACAGGTCGTTGTATTTTACGTTGTGTTTTTCTTCGTTCATGCTTTGCTTGTACCCTTCTTTAGTCCTGCAGCTGTAGTGGAGTCAGGGTTTTCGTGTCTGCTTTTTCCTTCAGCCTTGTTGCTAGTCTTTATGTTATTCTGGTTTGTCCCTTCTTACCCTGCTGTCTTCTAGCTGGACTCAAGGGTAAGTGCTAACCTGTTAGCTAGCACCAGTCAGATAATCCTAAAACCATTATCTGACCAATGCAACGTGCTCTCTTTATCCTTTTTCTCTCGTTCTTTTTCTCCTCCTTTCAAATCTCACTCCTCATGCCTTAGACCAAAGTAGATTAATTTACTTTTCCGTTGGACTTTTTTGATGATGGTTACAACTACAAACTTTCATTATTCTTGCCAGTTTAGGTTGCATGGAAATTAGTGCGTTTGTACTTATCATTTAGCTAAGTTACTATGGTTTATGATTTATTTGCATAATTGCCTTCTCTACATAAACATCATTGGCATCACAAGACCCCTCAGAGTAAAGTAGAAGAGGGTTTGTTTTGTCCTATAACTACTGGGTGGCATTTAATTGTAAAACATTTCCCTGAAAATATGATTGCTATTTTAGAGTTTAATTTGCCACTTAATTGGCAGTACAGTAACTTGCAACAGTGAAGCACTGTTTGTTTTTGACTACTTGGACTTTACTCTTGAGGGTTCACTTGCCTTTCAACTAATTTCTTTCTTTTTGAACTTGAGCTTCACAAGAGTTGGCAAATATGTAAGTGGAGTATTCTGAATGCCAATGTGAAGGAGCAGGCACTGCCGTCCCTCCTCACCGAGAAATACTCCTAATTATCTTTCGTCCGGTGGAAATGGGCCTCTTCGAAGTAGTCCCTAAACCCAATGTAGAACTTAGCAAAGATATAGCTCATTATTTGCACCTGTGTGTTTGCCCTTATACTGCTTGAGTAGGTGAGCATTTTGATGTCATGTTATCCATTCAGATGCTGATGGAAAGACAAGTTCATTTTCTTCCTTTTTTGATTATTCTCCATTCTTTACAGAGAATGAATTAATTACTTTGTAGCCTCTGTTGGCTTCTTGCTAAAGCCGTGTATTTGCACTAGAACAGTAATGCTAGCCTGTTGGCACGCCACTGAAGTGGCTTGCTTGTCAGTGTGCTCAGCAACCCTTACGAACACACTGAAAATTTCTCCAGTATTGTCAACTTGCAAATGCTAAGAGAAAAATACGGAATGCTAATGGATAGGCAAGCGGAAAATGTTACTGCAGGTTTTTTTCCTTCCTCTTACCTGTCTTGCATGACGTTGGAAAGCACAGTGGAGTGTCTCCCTGTGTTCCTGCATGTAAAAGACATCCATTTTCAATGAAATATCATATACAACCATTAAGAAATAAAATAATATTAATAAAAACTCCTAGCCTTATTTGAATGCAGCACAACGGTTTGTGCATAAACCGATTCTAAACAACTCTGTGGTATGTAGAAGTACATTATTTTAATTAACGTGTAATTATGAGATGTAAAAATGCAAATGAATAAGGCTAATAAATTCTTTAATCCCGTAGGTTTACCCTGTAATTAGGACAGCTTGTTTCTTCCCTACAATTCCGTTGTTCATATTACTCAGTTCCTTTTTCACGTTTCGTCTCATCCTGAGTTGCTTAGTTATAGGGCTTCTTTGCCATTCATTCTGATCTTTATTTTTTCTCAACCCATTCAGTTTGTCTGTTGTCTACCCTCTATCTAGATCATTTCCTCAGTGAGTTCTTCATTCCTACAATCCCGTGTCTTTTCCTGTGCCTCTGTTTTTTCTTTTCTTGTCTTCTCTTTTAGTTTAGCCTACGTCTTCTTTATAATTGTAGCAATGCTTTACTCAGCCAAAGGATAGCATAACTTGATCCAAGTTCTAATTAAGCAGATCCGAATAGAATTTATTTGTTTTCTACTGGATTAAGCACTTTATTTTTAGCCATATGTCTTCACAAAAAAGGTGTGAGATCATTGTTGTTATCTAGACACACACCCTAATCATTGGTGCAACACGATGCACATTTTTCTTCACATTTTCTCTCATTAGAGCACGCTCATCACTGCACAGATTTAGATTCTATCATTCTGTTGCTAATAAAGTAATTCATCAAGGGGCCAGTTTTTTAGGAATAACTTTTCTTGTACTAATTTCTCCAACAAATATATGCACACAGGACTTAGACTATTTATGACTATTTAGACTATGTATTTTGATTACATTTTGCATATGCGACCTTGGACAACAACAAAAAAACAGTCTTAAGTAGCACAGGTATATTTGTAGCAGCAACCAAAAATACATTGCATGGGTCAAAATTAATTCTTTTATGCTAAAACTCATTAGGATATTAAGTAAACATCATGTTCCGTGAAGGTATTTTTTAATTCTCCTACCGCAAACATATCAAAACTTAATTTTTGATTAGTGATATGCATTACTAAGAACTTTATTTGGACAACTTTAAAGGCGATTTTCTCAATATTTTGATTTTTTTTGCACTTTTAGATGCCAAATATTATCCTATCCTAACAAACCATACATCAATGGAAAGCTTATTTATTTGGCTTTCAAACAACATATGGTTATGACTGGTTTTGTGGCCCAGGGTCACATATAACATTGAGCATATTAAAGAGCCCATGAAATTGTTTTGTGGCTTTTATGCCATTTCTTTTGGCATCTACACTACTGTTCAAAAGTTTGGGGTCAGTAGGATTTTTAAAAATACTTTTGTCTAGGAATGACATATTAAATTGATCACAAGCGATAGTAACTGCATTTTAATGTTACAGAAGATTCCTATTTTAAATTTTCATCAAAGAAACCCTGAAAAAAATGTACACTCACAGTTTCCACAAAAATATTATATAGCAGCGCAACTGTTTTCAACTGTTTTAATGTTTCTTTAGCAGCAAATCAACATATTACAATGATTTCTGAAGGATCATGTGACGCTGAAGACTGGAGTATTGGCTGCTGAAAAGTCAGCGTTACCATGACGGGAATAAATTACATTTAAAATATATTAAAATTGAAAATGGTTATTTTAAATTGTTAGAATGTTCTCAATATCGCTGCTTTTACTGTATTTTTGATAAAATAAATGTAGTTTATAAGACTTCTTTCAAAAACACTGTACTTACCCTAAACTTTTGAATGGTGGTTTATTATGAAACCCCATATCCGCCACTGAATAAAAAAAGGTAATTGTAAGGTGACTTTTTTTTTCTTGCAATTGCAAGTTTACAATTGTAACATCTCATAACTAAAATGATGAATTTTTTAAAGTCAGAATAGTGGAATATGAACTTGCAATTGCGAGAAACGAAGTTAGATAGAAACGTGCAATTCTGACTTTTTTCACAAATGCAAATTTGTATCTTGCAATTCCGACTTTTTTTTTCTGAATTGTGAGATATAAAGTCCAAATCTGAAAGGTGAAAAAAGACTGAAAAGATCTCAAAATTGCAAGTTTATATCTCACAATTCTGAGAAGAAAAAGACAGAATTGTGAGATGCAAACTTGCAATTGCAAGTCAGAATTGTGAGATAAAAAGCATTACAAATTACAAATACTAGTAAATGTTTAAAAATATATATATATTTTCTTTTAGAGGAAAACAAATAAAAAATGATGCCATACTTCACATATTTCTGTTTAATCATATCGTTAGAATGAAAAAGAAAACATTGCTTGACAAACCATTTCATGGAGTCTTTCCGTATTATCTTAAAGATAACCTTTGAGTATATTTAGAGATTTAGTCGTTGCAGTTGTATTATTAAATTACAGTAGAAAATAGCATGTATGTTATTTAAGTCAAAGGCTAACATATCGCCCCTGATTTCTTTTTTTGGCATTTGTATTTTTACGAGCACACAATCCATCCTCTCTCTCGAAATGAGTGACATTAACCAATTGCGAATGGCAGAATCTATTGTATTCATGTGAAAGAAACAACATTAAAATCCATCATTTGGAATTGCGCCACTTTCTCAAAGCCATCGGTGGCTTTTACGTTAAAAAGCTTTTGATTGAGAGAACAGGAAGAGACCACGCCCAGATCAGCTCGTGCATGCACGTCCCGACTGAATGTGAGCTGAGGGTTATCGCTCAGTTCCACATTTGCTAGGTCCGATTGAACTCTGCTTGACTTTTGCTGCAAGTTGACAATGTGAAAGCTCAACGTCCTTGATTTGCCATAGAATACTCATTCTAGGTGTTTAGTTTTTTGTGGTGGGAGGAGAACAAATCATTCTCCTTGCTGTTTGCTAATTTCGTCTTCCTTGAACCCACCCCCTCTCCCTTCCTCTCCCATGAATGGCTGGAATAGATGCTGACAGGGCACAGAAGCACGGCATGGATGAGTTTATCTCAGCTAACCCATGTAGCTTTGATCATGCCTCGTTGTTCGAGATGGTGCAGAGGCTCACGTTGGACCACAGGCTAAATGACAACTTTGCATGTCTGGTAAGGGTTTTTTTTCTGCTAAACTCAATGCAAAACAACAGTAAACGTAATTTACAAAGTGTCTACCCATTTGTTGAAATTGTAGGGATGGTTTAGCCCAGGTCAGGTGTTTGTTCTGGATGAGTATTGTGCTCGGAATGGGGTGAGAGGATGCCACAGACATCTGTGTTACCTTGGGGACCTACTGGAGAGGGCAGACGCCGGGCACATGATCGACCCGACGCTGCTGCACTACAGCTTCGCGTTTTGTGCCTCCCATGTTCACGGCAACAGGTACAGGCCCGCATACGGATGCACCGCATTACTGTTAGATGTTGGGCGAGATGCGGATCATTGAAGCAGGAACGAGGGTGGAAAACCAAGGGCTCTTTGCAAGTCATCAGCATATTTTTGCACCTTTGCTTTAGCGTTTATTATATTTTTCCCTGTGAATGTTCTTTATAATTTTGCCAAATTTTGTTTGATTTGTTGTGTCTTTTGTTCTCAATCATTTTTCATTTCTTTTTCACTTTTCTAAACCTCAGCAGTATTCTTTCAGCCACTACATTTTCCATTCTCCTTTTTTTGTTATTTTACTTTCCAAATCTCATTGTGTTGCTCATTCATTACATGTTCCTGATAGTCAGAGGGGGTCTGAGTTACAGGGGGCTGGCTCAAAGTCAGGAGGGAAAAAGGAGTCTAAAAAAAAGAGGAAATGTAAAACACAGCTGGCCCCTGAAAGCACAAGGTAAGAGGGCTTGTCAAGGACATATTCATATCAACAGCATCATGAACACTTTACAGTAGCAGCAAATGTATCACACAGAGTGAAAAAAGCTCAGCTTGTCTACTGCAGTATTCTTTAACCAAAATTTTAAAAAATATCTACTCATTCTCGTTCTAAACTCAAATGACATAGCATTTTTTAAATATCCACCCTTTTCACCTCATGATGCTTTGCAAAGATTATGGGAGTAACTTTCTTTAAACTGTAATCAGTCAATCAAAGCATTTTTAAAAACTGCATACAATGAAGTGATATTATTCTACTACCCTTCAACCAATGGACATTAAAGGATTAGTATAGTATACTTCTAGAATAAACATTTTATGGTAATTTACTCACCCCCATGTCATCCAAGATGTTCATGTCATTCTTTCTTCGAGATTTTGAGAAAAACATTCCAGGATTTTTCTTCATATAGTGGACAATGGGTATCAAATTGCAGTTTAAATGAAGCTTCAAAGGGCTCTACACGATCCCAGCCGAGGAATAAGGGTCTTATCGAGCGAAATGATTGGTCATTTTCTTTTTAAAAAATTACAATTTATATACTTTTTAATAACATATGCTTATCTTAGCTCTGCATCCACGACTTCATGCATTACATAATCACATTGGAAAGGTCAGGCATGCTGTGGGTCAACGTACTTTACAAAAAAAGGTAAAACAGTATTAGAGGAGAAAATGAGTTGAGTTTATGACCCTACCCTACCTTTTTGAATGTCAGTACACAGACGAAGAACTACTAAACTAAACATGCGTGACCTTTCCAATGTGATTATGTAATGCGTGAAGTTGCACATGTGCATCGCAGAGCTAGTGCAAGATGAGAAATTGTGGGTAAAAAGTATATAAATTTTCATTTTTTTTAGTAAATGACCTATTGTTTTGCTAGATAATACCCTTATTCCTCGTCTGGGATCGTGTAGAGCTCTTTGAAACTGCAATTTGGACTTTTAACCCACTGAACCCCATTGAAGTCCACTATATGGAGAAAAATCCTGGAATGTTTTCCTCAAAAACCTTCATTTCTTTTCGACTGAAGAAAGAAAGATACTGTAAGTGAACTAATCATTTAAAAGTAAATTCAAAAGTATAAAAGCATTAACAAATTACTTGAGTAACTCCAAAAGCTTGATTATTTCAGTACCAGTATTACAGACAGATAGCAATATACACTGCCCTCCAAAAGTTTGGAAACGCCCTGGAAGAGTGGGGTTTTGGACAATATTGGGATGAATCCTTTTTAATTTGTGATAATTTTGCACTGATAAGGACCGACACAAACTACGAAAACATATTTTATTACATAAACAGTTTATACATAGAAAAAACTTACATTTTCGATTCATCAAAATGTCCACCATTAGCAGCTATTACAGCTCTTCATAATCTGGGCCTAAATTCATTGTATTCTAAACTTAACTGGCAATCAATTGTTGACGCTATTAAGGTGTGCTGACCCAAAAATCTTTTAAAAACCTGGGCCAAGTTTAAACCAGTAACCAGGCAGTAACCATTGCCATTATTATGTAATCAAAA
>JAHKKF010488621.1:0-23879 GCA_019740295.1 Labeo calbasu | reverse complement strand
ATGAGTTATAATACTTGATAAATATGACAATTGTGGCATTATTGTTGTTATGATAATATAATATAATATAATATAATATAATATAATATAATATAATATAATATAATATAATAGTTTATATTTTATATTGCAGGTTTGACAGATGTTGAAATGGTTTAGAATAAAAGATGAATGTAATAAAATAAGAAAGAAATTATGATAGTTAATAAATATGACAATTGTAGTAGTATTATTGTTGTTTTACTAATATAATATAATATAATATAATATAATATAATATAATATAATATAATATAATATTTGATATTGCAATTTTAGTTTGGTTTACAGATGTTAAAATTGTTTGAATAAAAGATGAATGTAACAAAATTTGTAAGTAATTGTAATAGTAGATAAATATGACAATTGTAGTATTATTGTTGTTAAACTAATATCATATAATTAATAATATAATATAATATAATATAATATAATATAATATAATATAATATAATATAATATATTGCAGTTTTGGTTGACAGAAGTTAAAATTGTTTGAATACAAGATGAATAACAAAATTAGCAAGAAATTTTGTATTTTGTAGTATTATTGTTGTTATACTAATATAATATCATATAATATAATATTTGATATTGCAGTTTTAGGTTTTACAACTGTTTAAATTTTAAGAGGACTGTAACAAAATTATTTTTGCTAATAAAAATTATAGTTGATAAATCTGCCAGTTGTGTTATTGTTGTTATAATAAAGTAAGGTAAAATCTAACATAATATAATTTATTATTATTATTATTATTTAGCAAATTTATTTTGTGTCAACTTGCCCTACAGTGATCCCTATTCATTTTGTTATTTTGTTTTCTGCATGTAAAAAAAGTTGTGTTTACTTACTGGAAGGATCTTTGGTAATCCAGGCTTGAGCTGAGAGATAATCAGACAGTAATTGCTCACACCTTTGCTCCCCCAAATCTCTCTTTAAACTCTACGGGAGCAGAGGCGGAGGGGGGCTGTCAGTGGGGAAGCATCCCTACCGCTGACCCTAATCAGGCAAATCACAGAGAAGCCCTAAATCATACACACACACAGAAGCAGACACTCGGAGCCAGAAGTATCGCTCAAACATTAGGGGTCATATTTACATTTGAGCTGTACCTACAAAAACATGCAAACACGTCCCTCCAGGAGGGAGAACTCTCACGCTGTGAATAGGAGAAAGGAAAACATTCCCCTGTGGTTCAATAGGGGCAGCGGGGTCTGTTCACCGTATCTGCTTCTAATTTGAAAATGAAAATGCAATCCGTTCTGTACGTACAGGAGAAACCGACAGATCATTAACTATCCATTGTGACGGTAGTTATAAAGTCAGTGCGTTCGATTTGTAAAGGTGCAGCTTTGCTAAAAATATTTCCACCAGCTCCAGCGCTCAGAAAGTGATGACGGAAATCTTCGTTACGGCTCTGAGCTCGAGCTCAGTGGTTTACATATACACAGATGTACACATCTGCACATACATACACACACACACAGCTTCTGCAGATGAGAGATGCTGTGTGATCTTGTATTACCGAGCATCAGCTGCTTTCAGGGGAAAGTATTTATTTGTTAGTAGTTTTTTTTTACTTCTTTGGTTTCAAAAACAGCACATATTCCTGGCAGAGATCG
The DNA here is from genome assembly GCA_019740295.1 of Labeo calbasu. NCBI lineage: Eukaryota > Metazoa > Chordata > Actinopteri > Cypriniformes > Cyprinidae > Labeo > Labeo calbasu. Next base: position 22,217 of record JAHKKF010488621.1, on the reverse strand, counting down.
CCTTCCTGTACTTTTAAACATAATTAAACAAACATGTCGGTATTGCAGTAATCTGTCCGCTGCTAGCCAACTTCTAAACCTGCAGAATGTCAGGCCCAATCCTGTTCAGATCACCCCACAGGACTCCAACAGTTCACCGTGTTCAGTGGAAACATTTCAATAGAGCCATTTCAGAACGACCTTTTCTGACCCTCAGATTCAACCACCTGTTTTGCAGTCTGCAAAGAAACAACAAGAACAATCTTTAATGTCAGTTCACCCAAAAATAAAAATTCAGTCAGCATTTGAATCACCTGCAAGTTGTTCTGAAAACAGAAGATATTTTCAAGAATCTTGGTAACCAAACAGTATTTTTTTTTTTTTCATACTATGCTACTGTAAATTTTTAACATTCTTCAAAATATCTTCTTCTGTGTTTAGCAGACGACTGAAACTCATACAGGATGACGGAATGTTCAGAATATATTTACACCACTAAAAAGGCAGAAAGATTTGAATTCTTTCATAATCGAATGCCTCGGTCATAAACATATTCCAGCAAAATGAAATCTTCACTGACGTGTTTCATACTTTTTTATTATGACAGACAGATTGCCGCTCGCAGCTTGGTCTAATATCTCTGCGTATTAGGGCAAACACATGCCAACAAGTGTTGATACAAAGAGAGAAAAAAACAGAGAGTAAGAAAATCTCTGGCCTCTCTGCTGTCTTGTAAAACGCATGAACGCCTACATTATTGTGCAACCGCTCTGATTTATTTTGGCTTTTATTTTTATGGCTCCATATGTACTTCCTCTCTGCATTAGAGGGCCAAAATATGAACCATCAGTGGCAGCCAAGCCGGAGTTTGAATTCTTTAGCAATGTGCTAAACATTCGGCAGGCTCAGAAAGCCTAAACAACAAGAACGGTTAAATGCTATCCACGCTGGTATCAGTTATTTATAGGAAGAGCTGGTGTGGAGCAAGAAACTCCAAGTGTTAGAATACAGCAGGATGTGTCATGTTAACACTTATGATTTTAATCACGCTCTTGGCATAATACATATCTTGTACACGCTGCCATTCAAAAGTTTGGGGTCGCTACGATTTATTTATTTTTCTTTTTTTTCTTTTTTAAGAAATGAACACTGTTACTCAACAAGGATGTTTTAAATTGACTAAAAGTGACAGGGAAGACATGAATGATGTTACAAAAGATTTCTGTTTTAAATAAATCCAGTTCTTTGAACTTTCTGTTAATCAAAAAATACTGAAAAACTGCTTCACAGCGTGACTTTGATTGTTTTCAACAATGACAACAAGAAATGTTTCTTGAGCGCCAAATTGGCATATTAGAATGATTTCTGAACGATCATGTGAGACTGAAGACTCAGAAGTAATGCTGCAGAAAATTCACCATCACACAAATACATTTCAAAAGGTATTTTAAATGATAATAACATTTCAAAGTACTACAGTTTTTAATGCATTTTTTATCAAATAGCTGCAGCCTTAGTGAGCACAAGAGTTTCGTAAGGGTCATTCTATAATTAGGGGTACATTTAGAATTGGACAACGTGAAGAAAAAAGTTTTCATGTTTCCCAAAAACCCAAACATGACCTTACATAGCTGCTTTGAAACAATCTATATTGTATACGTATGTTAGTGCTATATAAATAAAGGTGATCTGTAGGAATATGTGCATAAAATACCATCTGTGTTTGCTACTGTTCACCATGTTACCTTTTCTGGGTAACACAGTTGACAGTGGACAGTGGGCCTATACTCAGTATTTTGGGCCTGTACTCAACATGGAAGCCTAGAGCTTACTGAGCATATGGTATGTTTAGAAATATATTTTCATAAACAAAACATAAGTTTTAGTTGAATTGTCTTGTTAAAATTTGCAGCAATAATACTTGTGTAACACTGTTGACAGTCAATTAATCCACTCTTGACACAGGTTTGAGAGAACATAACTTCTAGTGTTTCATCCATGTGTTTCTAGAGCAAATATCATCATGCTGTGCAAATTATGCGAGAATGGGACAAACCATTCCTTTTTTGGGGTGGTTCTAGTGGGTAACTTAATTGACAATGGTTTTTAAAATAAAAATAAAACAAGTTATATCACAAAAAAAAAAACATTATTTTTGAAGCACACACCCAAATGTCTTGATAACCTAATCTGACTTAAAACAAAACTATGAAATTAATTTATATTTGAGGTCATTTTCATGCTTAAATGCAGAATAGAATGAGCAACTTACAAAATCGGACAGCTATATACCAGGGTTGTATGTGATATGAACATAATTTTTGAACAAAAGATATGGCTTTTTCAAAATATAGTAGTGTGATTGGGAAAAATATAATTTTTAATAATAATAAAACTAAAAATTACGCATCGGGGCTTTATATTAATAAAAATATATTAAAAATATACTTCACGCACATGAGATGTACCCACAATTATAGAATGACCCATAAACTAAAAAAAACTTTTGATATGATATTATATGTATGTTCATACGTTTAGTCTTATCTAATTCCTTCTTTATGAGTAAAAATGTAACCGTCACAATCACTTTCGATCGTCTTTACCTCCTTCATGTATGCAGTCTGTGGTTTGCCAGGCCTCTGATTAGTTTGGTGAGGGAGATTGTGTTCAGGTTTAATGAACAAACCGCAGCACGGTAGACAGTACACACCATCTCTACCATGTAACAGAATCCACTGTAACAAATTGACCAAAGTGCTCAACAAGAGGCCAGCAGAGTTCTGTAATTCTCTCTCAGACCTGAGCGCTGGAATATGTGTTTTTCTTCTTTACATTACACATTACTACTAAGCACAAACAGTTACTGGCAAAATTGTTTATTCCTCTCATTTACTTGTAAAATGCTTGTCTACTCGATCAGGCAGACAAACATTTGATTTCTCCTTCTGTTGTATCTAGCCTTTTACTCCTCTTTTTACAAACATTTTTCTTTCTCTGTTTGTACTGCTGTTTTAATTTTCCAACATAAAACAGTTCACATATACCAAACCAGAAATTAATCAGAAGAGACTTTTGATTATTGACAGGCTGGAATCTGCTGAACTTTTTTACCACGTTTTAAGTTCTGTTTTGTTCATTTTGAAAATCTGCATAATTATGCAAAATTAATTGAAACTAATGAGCTGAGAGTAATACAATCCTATTACTCAAAGCGTAATCAAATTAGCCAGAATGTTTAACATTTAGTGAACACACTTTGTGAATGATGTGCAGAGCTTTCTGAGGATTCAGATTCCGTGTGGGTCTGAGCGTGATTCAAAAATATGGAAGGAAAGGACAACAGAACTTTTTTTTTTTCTTTTTTTTTTTTTTGAGGCAAATCATTTCCATAAATAATGGAATAGGTGAGATCAGTGCTAGCCGCTGAATAGGTTTTGAAATATACCACTGCTACCATGACATTCAGTTCAGTTCATAAGCGTCTATTTCTTCCCTTTTAGACTTACTCCTTGCTGTCTAAAAGATCTCTTTATCTGTTCTGTTCAGTTTTTTCTTCCTTTTCTTTTCATTTCTTTTTTTTTAAAATCAGTCCAGCCCTCTTTTTAGTTCTCATGCCCTTCTCTGCTGGATTCTAGTCCCCTAGATTTGTTTAAGATGAAGATATTTGCCGTTTACCTCTCATACACAAGTAATCATTATTTTAAACATGAATCCAGCCACTTGAGAGGCAATAAAAAGTAATGTTTCTCTTGTTTGCAGAGCAAATTTACAGGTGGAGTTTCGACATGTGACACCGGTGAGCCAGGGTTCATGTTAGCGTGTCCCTAATGACCAATTAAGCGATTTATTTAATCGTTTGCCTTATTTCAGCTCAAGCTGCCAAACAGTAATGTGTTGAGCCAGGGAGTACGGGGGTGTAGTAACTTGTTTGAGGCTGCGCATACAGCGAAGGGTCCTTCCAAAGGTCTGTGAAACTGGCGCGGCAGTGCTTCAAATATCAGACCGAACTAGAGTGCGACCCGATCGGTCCTTTTGTCCCGGTGGGGGGAGAAATTTTATGAGAGGACTCAGTGTGCTGATTTAAATGCTGTTTGTCTTTTCTTCCATTAATCCACAGAATGCAACAGCTAATATATGAGGCGTTGGTCATGAGGAATTTCTCAGCGCTTATTGAAAATGACACTTTTCCTTTTAAACAAGGGCTTTTTATTAATGACGTACATTGCGTGCTGTCAATAACCTTTTTTTAGTGGGTGTTATGAAGCGTTTGTGGTGTGTATTGTTTTGTTTGCAAAGCAGAAAAAATGTGCTTTGAGGGGACAATCGGACTGCTGTAAGAAATCAGCTCACGCTTTTAACCAGGAACAAACTGAATCTGGAATCACAGGGTCACAGTGATTCAGACTATATGAAACTTTATACCTACAGGACACTAAGGAAATTTCTGCTTAATCGAAACAAACCGCACACACGTTTCGCATTTGATCATATCAACGGTTAAATTTAACCAAACAGCAATGATTAATTGTAAACACAGTTTGTGCCATAGAGCAAAAATCAAACTGTTTACCCGCTCCGTCTATATTTTTGCATTGTGAAATGAGAGGTTCTTGGTTGAATAGGGGTGAGCTCCATTAGGAGATTTAAAACTGGAACCGAATAGCCTCTCATTGTCCAAATGTACAATATCTGCCCTTCAGCTTTGATATGGAGGCTTGATAAATTAAAGGCCGGTGCAATGGTCTTTAAACGAGCTGAAATTACCAAGCAAACTGCAAACAGGGCCGTTTTACCCTGCAGTCTTTGACCAGTAATGCCTTGGATTTCGCTCCAGGCGTAATTGCTTTCCTTCTCTCTGGCATGCTTTAACTTTTCTCAAGGCTCCGCACCCAGTCAAATCATACTTCAATTATATTCCCCCTTGTTTCTTGAAATTATATCATAAACTGGTTTTATTGCAATAAATTTGTATTTCATCAAATAAAACTGAATTTCAGGCATGGGAACACTTCTGTCTTGGGATCAGACAGGTCTGAGGTAATGTGCGGCGTTGGACAAACATCCTCCCCCATCATTCGATATGCACTTTATGAGAGTTTATTGGTTGATAAACAGTGCTCTTTTGAGGAATTTGCAGCTTTTTAATCTTAGATTTATTGTCCATTTTCTGTTTACTGTTTTGTTACATTGACCCACTGCTTCAGTTCAGCAGGAGCCAGTTCTTTACTTTGCCCATGTGCCTCTCACATGGGACCCAACAGCATTTTCCTGCTTATTATTGGTAATTTCACTTTCAAACACAAATGAAAGCAATCTGGCTGATTCGTAATTGTAGCCTCTCTATTGATAGCTCAGTAATTAAAGGGCTGCGTTTGACTTTCTGCAGGTGAAACGTTCTGCTCGCTGTGGTGCAGTAGTGTGAAGGCACTTTAGAGGTTTACAATATGGTCATGATCATGTGGTTACCCTTACAGAAGCCACACACTTGGTGTATATCATTATTGGATGGCTGTTCTGCAATTACTCTTGCCGTTCCTGCCCGCTCTTTAACAAGATGAAATAACCCTGGTTAATAAAAGTTTCAGAATCGGTCTAGGTTTGCTTATATACTCGCATCGAGCCGTTCGCATGCATCTCAGAGCCGCAAACCTCATTTCAGAGGAGAGTAATTTGTCTTAATTTAGACGATTGCTTCTCCAATAAACGTCACCCTCGGTGAAGACACTCCCCGAATGAAATCAGCTCCGAACTGAAAATGACACCCGATTCAAATACGGCCGTTTCATTTTTTTTTTTTTTTTTTTAACCTCAGACATGACCCCGAATCTGTGCCGAGTTAAATTGTGTCTGTAACCAAAAACAAAGATGTTGAGGTTTGTTCTGAAATTGTTGGGTTATTACGGGGCCTGAACGTTTCCCAGTCCGGTCAGCTCTAATGAGAGCTAAGCTTTCACTTGCGCCTCTGCATAAAATAAAAGTCACATCAAATTTAAGAGAAATATCTGACCTAGCTGAGGTGTGTTTTGCAGCAGCTGGCACTTGCACAGTCAGATTTTTTTAATCACCAATGTTAGTATTATTATGATATATGGCTTATTTGTGCTTTAAAGCTTTATAATGTGCGAATGTGTGTGTCACTGATTCTGTAGGTCGTTCCAGAGGGCGTAGGAATGATTTGAAAAGTGGGGTGGACATATTAAGGCCTTTGAAAAGCAGTGATTATCTACCAAAAACTTGACAATTCCAGTGTTATTTAATTTGCTTTTAACTAATACACATCATAACTTACACTCTTTCACGGCATCCAGCTTTCTCTCTCTCTAGTGAACTCGTGCAATGATTTATCCCAAATTCACCTCTCGCACAGACAGTCTTTTCTGTCAAAGTGCTGAAAGCTTCATGTGCAGAGTGCAGTTGACAGTGACACTGTGTCAGTTTCTGTGTAAAGGTCATGCAGTTGCTGACCAATCACCATCTTTTATTTCCTTTTTGTGTGTCCATGTTTACATTTGTGAGCCATTTTAATGTAGTAGTTTTCATATACTGTAACTTTGTAAACTGAAAATGTTTTTCATGGATTATTAGTGTCTTAATTTGTTGTGAATTTTATAGGGGAGAGGATAGATAATTGTAGCACTCAATAAATATAACTCTTATGTAATTTACATGCTCAAAATTGCTGGGTAAAAAACAACCCAGCGCTGAGTGAAATATATACAAACCCAGCGACTGGGATGTTTTGACCCAGCCGTTGGGTTAAATGTTTAACCCAACCTTCTAGGTAGTTTTATTTAACTCAACTATTGCTTAAAGATGACTATATTTCTTGCTTAAAATGAACCCAAAATAGTTTATTTATTAACATTTATTAATAAGCAATTCAAAAAGTTTGTTATTTAATTATTATTTATTGAACTTATTCATAAATGTTTATTTATTGAACATATTAATAAATGTTATTTTGGGTTCATTTTAAGCAAGAAATATAGTAATTTTTAAGCAATAGTTGAGTTAAATAAAACTACCTAGAAAGATGGGTTAAAAATTTAACCCATCAGCTGGGTCAAAACAACCCAATCGCTGGGTTTGTCCATATTTCACTCAGCGATGGGTTCTGGGTTATTTTTAACTCATCATTTTTTTTAGAGTGTATTAGGACATGTCTAGTCATCAAAATATTTTTAATTGTTATTACACTCAAAAAAATGCTGGGTTAAATACAACCCAGCACTATGGACAAATATGGACAAACCCAGCAACTGGGTTGTTTTGACCCAGTGGTTGGGTTACTACCCAGAAGGATGGGTTAAACATTTAACCCAACTGCTCAATTTGTTGAGTCAACTTAAAATAATTTGTTACCCAGCTGCCTTAAAATTTTCAAAATTCAGTCAACTCAAAAAATAGTTTTGTTAACTTGAAATGTTAAGTTGTACTAAGTGACATCTTAGATATTTGAGTAACTTACCCAACTTTTAGTTTAACAAACCAATTTGTTTTGTTAAGTCAGCTCAAATATCTAAGTTGTCACTTGGTACAACTTAACATTTCAAGTTGACTAAACTTATTTGAGTTGACAACTTAAAATTTTAAGGCAGCAGGGTAACAAATTATTTTAAGTTGACTCAACAAATTGTGTTTTTTTGGGGTTTTTTTACGGTGTGGGTCAAAACAACCCAGTTGCTGGGTTTTTCCATATTTAACCCAGCTCTGGGTTGTATTTAACTCAGCATTATTCAGAGTGTAGCATTGATACAAAATATATTTTGTTCATGTGAGATTTTTCTTTTGCATTTTATACAGAATAATCAATTAGTATAACATTGTTATATCTGTGTGCTTCCAGCTTAATTTAAACTAAATTTAACTTTAAACTAAGTTTAATCTTATAAATCTTATGAAATCAGTGACCACTGATATGTCAAAGATGTTTGAGGTCAAAGTTCATCATTTTAGGCACATATTTTCTAAGTAAATGAGCATTTTTGAGCCCCCCACCCCAGCAAATGAGTAACATTTATCCCAGGGTATAAACTCTTTCAGTGTGTGTGTGTTTGCATTTGTGTGTGTTTTTAACGGCCACATCTTGCTGGCTTCGCTTCCTCTTCCTCCAGTCTGAGGAAGCCATGGACTCGGGAGACCTGTGTGTGTCCGTCTGTCTGTCAGTGTGTCCTCTCTCCATCCTGCTGGCCTGCACTTCACCCCATCCTGTGCATGTGCACTGTGGCCCACTCATGTGTGCGTATGTGTGTGTGTCACCTGCTCCTGAGTGGTAAATGTGTCATCGTATAGCCACTGTCTGCCACTCCAGTTGACCTATTTGAACATCTCACTAAATCATACATCGGTCAACGACATATGCTGAGAACGTTCTCACTGCTTGTGGGAGTGTGTGTGTGTCCAGCTGATGTATTCGCTGTTGCAACACTGGGTGAGCGATGTTTAGATTTACAGGAATATGGTGGTGGTGTTATTGTTTGATTTGGTTGCGTCAGCGCTCACTCATGGGGTGTAAAATGTTTTGAAGTCCAAGCAATGGGGCAAGTCTGAGTATGTGTGTGTGTGCGTGCGTGTGTGTGTTTGTTCCTGGCTCTTGTTCGGCAGAGGGTCAGTTAGAGATGCTGATGGACTGATGTGTTCCGGGCAGCCAGAAGAATGAAGGACGAAGCACACCTCCATCCTGTAGCCTCCCTCTCTCTCCTCCTCCTCCTTCTGTTCTTCTCTCTAACCCTTACTTGACTTGGTCTAAAAATGATTGCACCGAATGTAACAAACTAATGCTGCTGTAACACATACCATATCTGAAGCATTATAAAGAGTGTTTTTTAAAGAATATGACAAATACTTCTGTCAGAATTGATTTCATGCTCCAGTCTGATCTTCCTTTAAACTTTAATGAGTTTTTGTGGATAAGTCTTGGCTTTCCTAAGCTTATGAAGCCAAAAGCACCTGAGAATGAGTTTTGATAGGTCATGAAATGTTGTTGGCGCTTAAACCATCCCATATTAAATAATGATCATCCTAAGATTTTTTTTTTTTTTTTTAAAGGGGATTTTAGGTGGAGGTTTACTGTTACAGTGGTTTTGAGATTGCAGTCAACTTGGGAAGTATATAATTATAAAGAAAAACATATTGACTTTTCCTTTGGAGGAATGATTTTTTCCTCAGGCTTAGCTCTTCAGTTTCAGTTTTCTGTCTTCTAATGCACTGGATTTTAGATTACAGGATTTAATTCAGAGTGCTCTCTTTCTCTCCATCTCTCCCTTTTTCCTGCTCACAGAAAAAATTGAACTTCAAGGCAGGATGTGTTGACACATAATGAAACATTTACCCATGATGCCCAGCTGAAGAAAAAGCATTGCCTTGCAAACAGTTTTTTTTCTTTACTAAAACACTCACTGTCTGGTATAAAATAAATAATATATTCAGTGTTTTATATATACATTTTTTTTCTATTTTATTTTATCCAAGAAGTTGGTCATTGTCAAGTATTTGGTTCTGTTTTGGTTTTGCTCTAGTTTTCCTTGTTCGTGTGTTTGACCCAGTTTCATTTGCTCCCATTTCCCCGCCACTGGTTAGTTTCTGTGGTTTCAGATTAGTTCACACCTGTTTCTGGTCACCCTTATTAGTTCTCTGTGTATTTAAGCCCTATGTTTGGTGCAGTTATTGTTGTGTTCTGCTTGGTTGTTCTGTCCTGTATTTCATGCATCCTGAGTTTTGTTTAATATTGCTATGAATAGATCCTGCTTCAGCTACTATTTTTGCAACCAGCTGTGACAGAATAACGGACCAAATTACAATGGATCTAGCAGCAAAGAAAATCCTCCTCCTCTTGCAGAGGAACCAGTCCCTAGAGAGGCACACACAGGAGTTTTTGGACCTTGGCCATCTTGTCCTGCATGATGACGACTACCTGCGTGTGCTTTTCCGAACAAGCTTTAATGCTAAAATGAGACTGCGCTTGCCTGGAACAAGCCCCTAGAGACTTTCATGGATTATGTGGAGTGGGTACTCCACAATGGTTCCCCCTTCACCATCTGCGAGAAAAAAAAGGAAGTTGGCACTCCAGCCACTACCACCAGCCCAGCACTAGCGATGCACTACTACAGATGATGAGTTCGAGCCTGCTGCGATAGGAGAGCCTGAGCTGAAGCCAGAACCAGAAATTGCCCTGGAGCACCGAGCCAACTAAGTCTAACCATGTGCGTGACCCGGCAAAATCTGTGCCAGTGGGATTGCGGATGGATTACTAGGGGATGTCATGGAGCCCTACCCCCTCCACAGCAGCAGAAGATGAAGCGCTAATTGACTGGGAGAGTGAGTGTTTTTTTCATGTTTCATTTCCCGGCACCACACTTTTAGAGTCTGTGTTTCCACCCAGCCCTGATTCTCCTGTGTCTCTGGTGGTTCCACCCAAGTCTGATTCACCGGTGTTGTCAGTAATCCTGCCCAGCCTCCCTCTCCCACCTCCTCGTCAAAGCCATCCAATTTTTTTCGGCTCCGCCTCTGGTTCCCTTCAGCTCCTTGGTTTTTCCTCAGTGTTCTCAACTTTGCAAGGTAGATGAGCCAGTCTACATCTCCTGGGCTGTCAATCCCGTGGTTCCATCTTTAGTCCACCGAGCCGTGGACTCCACCTTGGCCTTCCACACTCCCTTGGCTCCACTGGGTTCTGTCAGTCCTCGGACGCCACTAGGCTCCCTCGTTTCTCCAGCTGCACCTTGGTCAGTAGTTGACCTGCCTTCATGGTCTTCCATAGCTCTGGCTGCACCCTCCATCCCTCCAGCTCCACCTTGAACCTCGGTCAAACTAGCTACACTCAGGCCTGCTGAGCCTCTGTCTCTAGCTTGGTCCCACAAGCCTGCGGCTCTGCCTTGGCCCTCCAGACCTTTAGTATCACCCAGAGTGTCCGTCTCCTCAGCTTCGCCTGGGTCTCAACCTGCTTTGGCTCTGACTCAGTCTGCCGTCTCCCTGGTTTTGCCTGGTAAGGCTCCACCATGGCTCCTCCCTCCCTCAACTCCACTGTGGGTGTGCATCCTGGCTCTTATGATGGGAGTTCCACCCTGGCTTCTCCCGCCTTCATCTCTGCCCTGGCTGCTTCGCCTCTGCTGCTTCTGCACAGGTTCCTCCTGCCATCATCTCCTCTATAGTGGTTCCCTCAGTCAGCCACACCTTGGTCAGGCCTCTCTCCAGCTCCACGTCCACCTCCTAAGCCCCCACCCTCCCCCCTCTGTTGGACTTTAGGTTTTCTATGGCGTGAGGATGCATGTTTTGAAATGGGGCGCCAATGTCACGTATATGTTTGGTTTTATTCTAGTTTTCTTTGTTCTTGTGTTTGACCCAGTTCCAATTTTCCTGAAACTGATTAGTTTATATTGTTTCAGATTAGTTCACACCTATTTTTGTTCATCTTGATTAGTTGGCTGTGCATTTAAGCCCTGTGTTTGGTTAAGTTCAGTTGTTCATTATTTTTGCATTCTACTTGGCAGTTCTGTCCTGTGTTTCAGGCATCCTGAGTTTTGTTTTATAAATGTTATTATTGCACCAAATAGATCATGCTTCAACTACAGTCATGAAGCTGAATGTCTTTTTTTTTTTTTTTTGGAAAGAAACATCAATGCAATGATTTTTGTTAATTAGTCAAAATAATTATTTTCTAAAGCCTATAATCTAAAACAAATGATAAAACAGAAAGTGATTATAAAACAGAATTCTGAGAAGAATTCTGAGTCCTCTGCCCGTTGACCACTTCTTGCAAGCCAAGGGCGATGATGTCAGGGCGAAAGTAATCATGACTGTGCACGGAAACTCACATCATACACAAACCCACACACATTCTACACACTCACAAACACATACTTCCATTCCTGTGAACAAACCCAAGAGACCAGCTCTGGGTGTAGAGCAAGAACTGTATCACAGATGTTGTGAAAGTGTTTGGCACTTTGCTCACCATAGCAGAGGCCATAAATCTGATGTTGTGGTCTGAATTTGGAATGGTGAGTTTTTAAAGATTCTTCTCCATTTGTGTTTTTAAATTGTGCGTGAGTCAGAGTGCCGGTTGAGAAATGCTGTTTCTGTAATGGGCCAATTCATCTGGGCCTGTAAGAATGACTGGCTCTGATGATCCTTTTCATAACCTTGTACTTTGAAGCTTTTGCTACTAATTCTGAAGGTTAAAAATAGATCCTTCCGTGTTTGGTTAGTGTCGAGAATCTAACACTACTGATAAATCCTTCTCTGTCTAGAACAAGTCTTTTTTTATCTCTCTAAACACCCCATTCAACCTCTGAATTGTGTTTGCAGGTGTGTCTGTTTGTTCTGATTTCTCTGTGAATACGTGTACTTTCATGCCCTCTGATGGCTTTTTAAAGCTACAGTGATTTAAAGCTCAGAGAAAGAAACAAGATGCTTATGAGGACAGCAGCAGATGTTGCCTCCCAGGCAAATGTGAAGTCAATCCATGTCTTCACATCACGGATCGTTATTTATTGATATATTCAGTCAAGTGTGGAGCACACTGTTTATCCCTGCTTATTGTTTAATATTAAATTAGTCTGTGAAGACAAATCCCCTTTATTTGTGCCAGTTGTACCCCCTGTATCTCTAGGTTTTAACGTGCTGAGACAAATGTGGTTAGGATTTGCATTGATTACGACAAACATGCATTTGATACAGAAACGACTATTTATTTTCAAAAATAAGTTTAAGGAATCCAGTGATATATGTAAATAATCAATAATCAGGTTAAAGTGCCAAATATCAGTTATACAAAAAGGAATCTGTACAAAAGGAGGAATTACATGATTGAAGGTGTCTTTGGTTAGAAGAAATGACTGCTCGACTGACTTCGGGTTTTAAATGTGAGAGCTTTGGTGGGCTCTCAGTAACTGCATAGGTCCGAAGAGTCTGCCTCCATCAACGACAATGTCAACAATATCTAGAAAAATCACTGTTTACAAAAATAAAACAATTGGGAATGGAGCAGTGCAGACTAAAATCACAGATCTCACTGTAGCTGTTCTCTTTGGTGTCGGCGCTCTTCTTGCTTGTTTGTTCATTAAACAAATCAATCAATTTGATTGTCTTAAATCCATGCTGAGTTCCATGACTTCTTATCCGGGTTCTCCATTCCTTTGTATCAGTCAAACTTGTAAGGCACCATGGCTTAAGGTTATGGAAGGATGCCTTTTCAGGAAGCTCTTTGGTCAGGCCTAATCCATCTTTGGTGCGTTAAGCCGTACGCAGAGGTCCACGGCCCTCAGATGGAGTCTTTATGGCCTTGGAATGACAATGTTATTGGCTGGTGTCACTAGGTTTGGTTTTATAGCGTCCCCATTGACCGAAACAGATGCCCTCACTTTATCTTGGCTGGTTTGAGCTCCTTGACCTGCATGTGTAATGTTTTGTGGACAGCAAGAGTTCTGGACTGACAGAAACCCTTTCCACACTCCTGGCATTTAAACGGCTTCTCTTTGGAATGGATGTACCTTCAGAGAACAAAAGAGAGAATAGTTGTGGTTTGTTAATGGATGTAGGCATGTTTACAATTTAAACAACACAGATTTTCAAGTCGTCCGAGCTTCGTTTCTAGGATTAAATATCCTGCATTTCGGTATTCTGCCAAAAATGTAAACTACTGAAATGACGGCAAAGATAGCGCAACAGTTAGCTGTCTTGTTATGACAAATCTTTGGATCTGCAAATGTTAATTAAATCACAAACATGACTTATATATAGTGATAATTGTCAGTCAGGAAATGAGCCAAGATCATTACTGAAGAATTGGAGGAGATTGTTCAGCATGTCTCAACTAATTTAAATCATTCTTAAAGTACTGGAATAACAAATCTCATAAATCACAAGAGCAGGTGTGGTTTGACAAAAAAAAAATAAGAAACTGATTTGTTTGTCTGAATCTGTTGCGTTTAAGGTTTTGCAAGGCAAACCACCTTAACTTTTTTTTTTTTTTTTTTTTATGTGCATAACATTAATTAATTGATATATAAACACACATTGATTTAAATACACACACAAAAATTATTAATTCAGTTATATATATTAATAGTTGTTTTGTTTTTGTATGTGCATGCATGCACTTATTACAAATATTTCAGATTTACCCTGAGATGTTTTCTAACTGGAATGATGGAAGAGATCATTATACAGTAATGTATGATGAGGTCATGATTGGAACAGAATCTGCAGGTAGTTATGAGTTTGTGTGTGGCCCGAGTTTGTGATACAATACATTTATGAATGGGCAGGTATGAGCAGGAATGTATTTCAGTGTCAGCTCTAAATCATCTGATCTGAGATCAGTGTATTGGTATGTCTTTACCTGTGGTCTCTCAGGTGGTCCTGCCTCCTGAAGGCCTTATGACAGATGTCACAAGTGTACGGCCGCTCATCTGTGTGCGTGCGCTCATGAATCAACAGGTTGTAGGACTTGGTGAAGTGGCGGCCACAGAACTTGCACACAAACTCCTTTTTTGTCTTGGACGGGAGCCGTCCTCGGCTTGGTTTTCTTTCCGGCGAGGAGAGCTTGGCCACATCCAGCAGGCAGCCTAATGAGGGCGAGCGCACGTGCCCATTGTTAGTGCTCAGATCTTCTGCCTTCAGGGCGTCGTCCTGCGTGGCGGCCGCCGCCAGGTTGGCAAAGTCAAAACGGGGTTTGCTTTTGTTGGACCCTCCAGAACCAGGCCCGGGTGACTCCTGCTTGGCGGGCTGGACGAGATGGGGGAACAGTGGGATTGAGGGAAGAGGGAAGCGGGCGTCCACCAGGCCAGGCAGCTTGGAGAAGGTGCAGCGTGGCAAAGTGAACGGTGGGTAGCCCAGAGTCCACTGGTGCAGGTGGACGGCATGCAAGGCACTGAAACTGTAGATGCTGGGCATGTGGTCGGCAGGCAAATGCAGCCCGTTGGAGGTCTGAAGAAAGGAATAGTTCGCCAGCTGCAGGGAAGGATGAAGGGGCACGGGTGCTGGGAGTGTTTTACTGCCCATGACTGATTGCAGAAACTTTCTGTAGGAGACAAAAACAGAGAAAAATGAGTGAAGAGCAACTCGTGCAGTGTCTCGAAAATAATACACCTGCAGACATCTGTTTGCATTTTCCGTTTACTGTAGGCCTATATCATGCGCTACTTAGAAACGTCTTGCTTTAGTCCTTACAGGCTGAAGGGACTTCCCTAAAAAGAAAAAAAAAAACACACGCACACACTCACGTCAAGGCATAAAGTGCACTTGTCAAGCGAGGCACCTTGTCTGACATATTGAAAGCGCATACTCCAGCGACAGCACAAAGCAATGCTCAAGCCTGCCAGATGAATGTGTGTGCATGTACATTTTGGCGTAGGCGTCTTCTGCATGCTGAAAATATGCCTATGGCCATGAAGACGAAAGACAGCAGGTGACATACCTGCCTCAACTGTTTAATCAGGTTGGATGAGAACAGACACAAAGCACAATAACTCCTCTTTGTCTCATCAGGAACTACAAGCACACACACACTCATACAAACAGGCTTGGTGTGTTTACAGTGTTACTCATATCGTCTGGAGGATTTTTTTTCACACAGTTTTATAAGTACCACGTGAAACGCAACAACGTGTTTGTGTGTTAGATTACCGTTAATACAAAACCAGACTTATAGGGATGCCAGATATGGTTCTGGTTACGATGTATAAGGTCAAAGGGCTGCTAAATTTTTTAAAAGTCATAGCCTGTGTGTCATATTTTGAAAGTTCAGTAAAGGTCAAGAAAATAATAAAGTCACATCGCTAGAAACTCTTCCAGCTAAAGGTTCTGTGTAAATGATGACGCTTAATTTGTGTGTATTCCTGTCTCGAATATACTCAGGATGCGGAGAGAGTCTGATCCCCGGTAAATAAAAAGTGAAATAGCCCTAATTAGTCTTTCTGAAGCTCAAAGCTCCCCCGGGGATTTGGACGCTCTGATCATGGCGCAGAAGTAATTGACTTTTACTTACGGGGGTCATTAGAGGAGATCAGGACTCGCTCCCGAGAACTCGTACCCTTAACCCTTTGAAGTCCGCATACCTTTAAAACGAGTGACGGAGGGGAATGTGTTACCTGAACAGTCTGCTTAACCGTTAATTCTAACGCCAGTTGAAAGTTTTGGAGGAAAAAGA
This sequence comes from Labeo calbasu, assembly GCA_019740295.1. Classification (NCBI taxonomy): domain Eukaryota; kingdom Metazoa; phylum Chordata; class Actinopteri; order Cypriniformes; family Cyprinidae; genus Labeo; species Labeo calbasu. The sequence continues at coordinate 6,088 of JAHKKF010488621.1, read as the reverse complement.
CATTTCTGAATTGTGGGATTTCACAAGTGCTTGGACATTTTTTTTTCCGGGACATTGTTGGCTAATTAGTCGGATTTGCGCACTGTGTCTGGGTAAATCTCACAGATTTTGTTCCCCACGCCATGCCGAATCAGTGTTGTGGGGCTAAAGACGTCTATCCCAGACAAGGTGGTGAAAATGTCTCGAAAATCACACCACAGTTTGCAGAGTTCGGGTCCACCCTCATCCATCCTGGGATGTAGATCTCTAATGTGACACTTTCTCCTCAAAATGTGGTGAAACATTTTTTTTAAATGTATTAATAAGCATTTGAAAATATAATCATGCATCAGTGTGCACTCCAAGAATATATTGTCAGACGCATGTCAAGTGCCTACAGTTTGCGCCCTCATTGTGGCCTCTGTCTATCAGTAAGCTTCCTTATCAATAACTGTGATTGCTCAGCTTTCATCAGTAGCGCGTTGAGCGCCGAGGTCATCAGTGTTTTATCTCTCGGTAGGTGTGAATGTGCGCCTGTCGGGCGTACGGAGATCACAGAGAAATCTGGACGTGTATTACAGGAATTAATCACGGTCTCGAGGTTCATGCGTTAACGACGGGCCTTTGGTCAATTGTGCAACGATTATCGAGTAAGTGTATGTTTTCTTTTTTTCCGCGCAGCCCCCCGAGAGGATGTGATCACTTAACCCTGGAGAGAGGGAAACACACCATTCATTAAGCACCATCAAACAGCTGACTAAATATACAAATATATTTAAGTATTGTGGAGAAGGCCTGGCGCTTTGTTGTGTTTGCAGTTTTATGTAAAACGCGTTTGCCTGTTCAGTATCATACGGGGCAAAATGACAGTGTAATAAAATAAGTAATAAATAACGGCCACCGCATATTGTGCAAGATTTAGACTGATGCATCTTGTGTAGTCAGATCAAAATATATAAATGTTAAAGCTTAATAGTTTACTCTCTGATATCAGTAGGCCTATACTCATTTTAAATTCCTTATCCTTTAATTATATTTGTTGTGATATCTAAATTCGTTGAATTTTCTCTCTATAAATTAAACAAATCGTGAATAATTTTAATGTTTTAACAGTAGTCATTTTATACATGTAGCATCCAAAAGACATTTTTACATGAATATATTAGGCCAAAATGCTAACCGTTCAGTAGCATTTTTGTTTGAACCGCGGTCCTAACAATTATGTATTAATATCTGAAAAGTTTCAATTGTTGGAGATTATAGTATAGTAATATTATTATATTATATTATTAGATTATACTCAAATATGTTTTAGAACGCTTTCAGTTCAAAATTAAATTGTTCAACCAATAAACAAAGAAACAATTATTACTACATATTTTTGAAATAGGCCTATATATAAAAACAAAATAAACAGCTTCTGTATTCCACATTACTTGAAAAGAAACGTTTGTTTTGTAATATTACATGAACGATACATTTTAAGATTAACTGTACGTCATTTTTCCCAAATGACAAAAAATGTTTGGTTTTACTTTCGGCCAATTTTGCTGCTTGCGCAAGACACTGTGAACGAATAGCGCTTAAAATGAACCGAAACAAACGAATAACTTGTAATTTTCTCAGCACCGAGCATCACTGTAAAACTGTAGAGGACCATTCAAAGCACACGCGAATAACGACTCGAGACCACCGACCACAAGGCCACGCGTGGTTTAGGAAAAAAAGTATAACTTTCTACAGATGCACAATAAAATCTAAAATTTACGATTTGTTTAAACGAATTCACGTTTGTTATAATTTTTAACGAAAAACATTGAATGACATCAGAGCGGCTTCAAGGCTTTCCACAGACCAGCTACATTTCTCAGCTATATGCGAATCTTTTATTTTATTTATTTCAGCAATCTTAATGCTGTAAAACAAAATTATTTTATTCCTCAAACAAATATTTTAAATGTTTTCACACCACTTATGATCAATAAAGGTTTGGAATGCGCATCCCACCTGTTGATCACTGACCGATCACTATTAAACACCATCATTCACACATCTGATACTTTGCCGTGACTTTTATCTGTTTTAAACAACAAATTACTTTGCAATTGCAGTGCAGTTAATACAAATTTTCCCGAATATTTTCTTTTAACAATTGAAGTGTTACACGTCCTACCCGTAATGCTTTACAAGCAATTTCTTGCCTAACTAATTCATTCTGAAGTGCATTTGAACATTTCACATTTGTTGTTCACGCCTACCGCACGAAATCACCGCCAATATACAGACTATATGTCTTGCAACAGTAGTAAAAGCTTGTCATAAATATTCCAAAATGCAGAAAATATTTACCAGATCTTGGCGAAGCGGGACGATCCAAAATAAGAGGATTTACGGTCACTTAGTCGTCCCACAGCGTTTGAAAATTCAGTGCAAAGCTCTCAGGCGGATCGGAGAAATGTTCGTCTTCTTCAGCATGTTCTCGCAGCAGAGACACGGGAAAACACTGAAGTTCGCACAGCTGTGGTCCAGCGGTTGTGCGCTGTGAGTATTTGGTTACTCGGGGTAGAAACTCTCTCTCTCTCTTACTCTAGCTCTGTCTTGTGGTCCCAAAGTCAAACCGCCTCTTTATTGTAACCCAACCCGCGACGTCATACAGCCAAACCCCCAACATACTGAAGTGAAGTTTCCTCCACTGGTACAGCAGCGCTCGACGCTAAAGGACCAAACACATGCACTTATCACTGCCTTCATGTCAGAGAAGTGAACCCTACTGCAACTTTTTAAAGTTTTACGTTGACAATAAAGTTTGCAGGTCTTTCACCACTTGCACATGATGAGGGTAGTATCCCGAAGACGGAAGTGAACAGAAATTAAATCCTTAAATGGAGACATTTAGAATTAAATACATTTATTTTTTGGTGAACATTTTGTGTACTTTCACACATTATTATTATTATTATTATTATTATTATTATTATTCTCCGAAGAAGACTAAAGAATTTTACATCACTACGCTGAGATTAGGGTAACAAAATAGTCGTATTTAATTAACGCTCTCATCAATGCAACATAACGCAGAAAGTCAAAGAATTCTTATTTAAAACGAGCTTCTGTGCGAGATGGGGGCGGCAACAAATCAAGCTTCACTTTGTATTAATTAAGGTAAATATACAACTGTCACCTTTAACTTGGGCTCTCTGCGAGAACGAAATGAGAGACCAGTTTTAAACGTCCCAAAACCATTAGTCAATTTGTCACCCCGACCCCAGTGAAGACAGATTTAGAACAAGAGCTTCATTTGCGTTACACAGGAAATGTGAATTCGAGAAGTTCGAGCACTTCTCTTTGATACGAACTGAAGTGCTGTGGAAATTCTTGGTATAAACTTTTACTCTTGGGGTCAAACACACCTAGGTTAGTGTAAACTGTGAAGGTGAAAAATTCCCGTAATCTCACAGTTGTATATACAAGACAGAAAGAAAAGTTAGTTTCATTTAACATGGAAATAGAAATAGACAAATGATCTAAATGCCATGTGTTCTTTGATTTCAACAAATCCCTAAGTTCAGAATTCATTGCACGCATTGAAAAAATAAAAGCAATCTCTATCTTCTACATCCTTTTTTTTAAAAGGAAATAATAGATTTTCACTAACTCTGATTCGTTGACTGGGGAAATCTGCTGTGACGTCACGCCTCATAAATTCCTCCGAGATGCAGGTCGCAAGTTCCTTCGTGTGAGACGCACAGAGACAGCGGTCTCAGAGAATCAGAGCAAGACAAGGACGCTGCAGTGCATCTGTTTAGCGCTCAATACGCGCCACCTGGTGGCGTACAATTGCAATCCAGCTACTACAGAGGCGCTTCTGGAGAACTACCTTGGAGAATCTAGTTCCAATCATGTTTTAATACGACTACGAGTAATTTTCAAGTGACCCGTAGCTAGTTCAAGTGCGTTTGCTGAGAGCTGGGAGTAAATTTGGTACATCCAATATTCTGAGTCATGTTTTTAACTTTGAAGACATGTTGAACAAAAAACAATTATAAGTAAAAATTCAAAAAATCAAGTTCTGCTGTGGGAGTGTGTATTCATGTGTGAGTTTAGAAGTTGTATGGAATGGGATTGTTAACTGCTTTTCATCTGATTTCAAATACACAAACTTTCAAACGTCCCTTAGGCCCATTTTACTGATCATCCACACGGAGATAGGTAAAGAGTGCAAAGGCCCATGCAGTTTATTCCGGCTGAATTTTCTCTGTTGATTTTATGAGAAAATTCTGGCTGACTGTGAGTCCATGTTGCATCACTAAGCACAGCGCAATAGCCCTGACCTCAGGAAATTAATCAGCAAACCCTGCCACGGAAGCTGTGCGCCCACTCCCCGGCTGCATATAATAAAAAACAGCAGCTAGACATCATTTACATTTTTGGAGGGAAAAAGAAAACAAACTGTAAAGAATAGATTTGGTGCGAGCGCGAGTTGCGCACGTTTGAAGCGCGGTTCGCACACACAATACGCTCTGCACATGCCCGTGAACGCACACGCGCACACACGGCTGACTGAAGATAAAAAGAACTGTTTACAGCTCACTTACATATTTCATCACGTCTATTTACATCACTTTCGCTAATCTAAACACTTCAGCCACTGAAAGTTTAACATTTCAAAGTCTGTGAAGTTAGAAAGCTGCTCTCAAATTCTGAACTACTGACGGCTGTCTAAATACAGGCCCCTGCCTGCGTCTATCATGATTTTTGGAGTCCTGATATATACACGTTAATATATTTTTCTAAAGCAAACCTGAGTTGTACTACAAGTTAAAAGAGCCTGGATCTCGCCATTTCTAATTAAACTTTACATAATTGATTTAGTGAAAGATGATTAGACCGCCAATCGCATGGATTTCGTTACAAAAAATAAATAAATAAAAGGCCTAAACTGCCTGCACCACGGGACTATGGCCTCTCTATAGCGAACTGTGGTTGAAAATAAAATTGCGTGTCAGTTGGGGAGTAGCTCTTTACGTCAGCGGTGCTTCGGCACGCTTTGCGGATGGATATGGTTGTTTTCTAAATCAACATGATTGACTTTGATCGCAGGTGTGTCACGCAACAAGTAAGAAGAATTTCCAACAAAACATATGTCACAAAAAACATGTCATTTGACCAAATGAGTATCACTTTTGCCGCTGTGGTTTGTTTTGGCTCTGTCAGGTTCACTTTTTCATTCTTAGCCACTCAGATTTCTTTTTGTTTTGACACGTGGTTCCTCACAAGTTATCAAGGGTTGTTGTTTAGAACTGTCAATATTAAATGCTAGCTAGTTCAAATTCTACAGTAGTCCGAATGACAGTTTAATTGTGGTGCTTCTAATTAGGCCAAAGTGATAAAAAGCAGTTGCCAACATTTTACAAAATACACTTATTAATCTCTGCGCTAATTAAATGTGCAACACCTTATGTTTTACACAAATTATATGTAATTGAATTAGTGTAATTAATTTACTGTACACTGCAAAGTTGTCTTTGACATCTTGCAGTTTTGGGGCACGTGAGTTCCTAAACGTGATGAATGAGTCTCAAATATTGTTCCGAAAAGAATTAGCAATTTCTTTTCGTTTTGACAAGTGATTCCTCACAAGTTAGCAAGGGTTGCTGTTTAGAACTGTTAATATTAAATGCTAGCTAGCTCAAATTCTATTCAGCAATATAGGGGCTGCCCGAATACACACACTTGTGGTCTTTGCACTTGAGCACTTACATGACATGTTTCCTGTATTTTGCCAAAGTGTTAAAGAGGATGTGAAGACCACAGTGTGTGTTGAACTTTTGATTATCCAATAGGACATACTTACAACGAAATGTTGTAAAAATATAAGTAAAGTTTGTACGAGCTTTTGTACATTTAGTACCCGATAGGGATGCACCGAAACGTATCGGCCGAAATGCTTGCGCGTTTTGTCAGTAAAGCCGGTTCTGTAATCAGCGGTAAATGCCATCAGGTGCGTGATTGAAGCCGTATATACTACACACAGCCGTTGTTCACTGACTAGCTGCGCAAATTCACACTGATAATGAACATGGATTTGCGCAGCTCGTCAGTGAACAAC
>JAHKKF010488608.1:0-10420 GCA_019740295.1 Labeo calbasu | reverse complement strand
ATATATATATAAAAATAGCTAGCTTACCAATTAAGACTTGTTGGAGTGGTAATATGTTAGACTATAATTCATTCACTTTAAAACACGGATTTGCCTGTCATCCAAAGCATTTCTTTACTGTTATTAATGCAATACCTTTAGGTATAAAAATGTTAAGATGTTACCTTTCCTATTCCAAAATTACTGCTGTCCTTCCATCATTATATGTTGGTGATATTGAAATTGAGAATAAACTCTGCTCTAACAAATATTTAAGATGGTATATCATTCAGTCAAGCTAGCCTTGTCAAATATTAAGAAATAATTTAGATCACACATTTGATAAAATTATAAATATTTCAGGACAGCCTATCTAAAATTTCCTATTCCCCCCAAGGTAAAAGAAATGCAGTTTAAAATATTAAATGATATATATCCCTCCAATACATTTTTGCATTCAAATTTAATTTTGAAAATATACCTTGTTACCTATGCAAACATTTATATGAAGATACAGAACATATATATTTTTTTAACATGTAGTTTGTCTCAGTCCTTTTGGAAAGCTTGGCAGGACTGGATGGTAGAGAAGCGTGTGGTTGCTGATAGTTTCACTCTAACCTTACAAGATGTAATATACGGAACAACCAAAGAGTGCTCTATTTTGTATGATTTGATTAATAATATTATGTTATTAGCAAAATACTTTATACATAAATGTCGATATTTTAAATCTCCTCCTTTGTTTATAGTGTTTAAAAATGATCTGAAAGACTTTCAGATGCCCTTAGTAAAATGAAAAATCCAAAGGCAGTAAAACTGTTTGTTTGTATTATATAATTTGTTATGATTTTATTTTCTTTATTATTATTATTGTTTCCTATTGTTATACTTGATTCTCTTTCTTGGAATATTTTGTTATGTATTTTGCCTGGAATCTAATATGGTTCGATTGTGTTGAGCCTTCTGTACCAGATTTGTTTTCTTGTACACGAATTAATGCCAAAAAAGTCGTAAGCCTGGTTTAAAGGGTTACGGTGTATTTCCACTACAGCGTCAAATCCACGCTCAGTGCCGCCAGCAACGCTACAACGCCACTGCTTGGGGGCGTGTGAAATTTAATGCAAAGCACGCCTCTGAAAACAATGTTTACACCCTGTTTGCGTTTCATCTTCGTATTTTAATGGCGGATCGCAAACTAAACACTAGCATATAATGAAAGCATGCGAAGTGTATTTACTTTTGCATAACTCGTTCAATGATATATGATTTCAGTTTAGTAATCCACCAGTTCCGCAAACACTCGGAAGCATACGTCAGAATCTACTTTTCACAGCGATTGGTTGACGCTCGGCGTTTGCGCTGGAGATCTGCATAAAGTTGAGGAATGTCCCACCTTTTTGACACTTCCAATCCCATAAAGCACCTCAAGAGCGTTTACGCTAGGCTTCCAAGAATGAATGGAAAACGCTCTGCTGTAGTGGAAATACGTTGTTAGGCACACAAACTGTGCTGTCACTGATTTAATTAGCCATGGATATGTAACTCGCGGACAAGCAAAAGGAAAATGAATCAGAGTCTGCTGTGATACTTTGTAAAAATGAAGATTCGATTTAATTTGATCTCAGTCTTCATGTTTTTACTCGCACATGGTAAGACTTGTTACATCATGTTACAATCAGTTTTAGTGAGCCATTAAAACGAATGACCATTAGTACGACGATTTTATCCAAAGAGACAATTTATTTCCGAGAGGGCTACAGTAATACATGTTAAATCTTTCAAATTGGTACATATAGCCTAAAACAAGTGCATGGACAATGAATGTAATTTGGGTCGCTTTTAAATAAAAGCTTTAGCCAAATGGATTATGTAAATGAACATCAAGAAAAATGTAGTGTGCTACTTTTTGTTATCAGGTATAGGCTATTACAAACGGTTTACTAAGTAGCCTTGTAGGCTACTAAAATAAAATCTGTATTTTGTAAGCAACAGCACTAAGTTTTCTACAGAAAATATTAATCTAATATTCATGATATTCATCATTTGAAATGCTATGAATCTATGGTTGTATGAAGCTCAGTATGTTTTGGCTTTAGTTTCTTTATTGGCTGCACGTAGGCACTTAAGGGATTGTCTGCAAGTTCCGCTCATAGTACAAAAACCTTTCAAGCTAATTTCACCTGCTATATGCTACATTCCTAGTAGACAGCCCGATTTGCATGTGAATTTTTGCCAATGCTTCGCTTCCTGTATGTACAGCACACCTTTAAAAATGTTGTGGAGTTGTCAGATGGTCCCTTATGCCGTTTTCACACTGCACGCGTAAGCAGGACGTAAGCAGCGCGTGCGCAGCGCGTAGCCATTTTGCTTTCACACAGGCAGCATTTGCAGCACGCACCTGAACCGCGTCTTTTGTACAGACTTCGCTATAATGGCTAAGTTGGCATTGCTTTATTTCCATGTAATTGAGGTCAATAAGCTTATTTTATTACTAATTTTTTTTTTTTTTTTAAACTTAGGTTTTATCTGTGCTTTTGTTCGCTCGTGGACCAGCGTAAATTTGTAACAAAAAAATTACTTACCAGCTACACCAAGAGATACTGCAACTTCTTCCCATGCTTTTTCCTTCGCCTGCAAGTCTTTATACAACAAATGTTGAGGATCATAAATGACTGTATGTTTCTCAACTTCTACAATGAGACGAGTGTCGTCCATGATGGTCTTCTTGGCAGTTGCGCTCTGTAAACTACCGGCCTGTGACACGTGCGTTTGTTTACAAGTGTCATCATGATGTCAGACACCTGTTCTTATAGCAACATGTAGTTGTAGTAATAAATATAGTCTATATATAGGCTAATATAATAATTACAATTAATCAGTAACGTCAGAAAAAAAAAACTGTATAAAATAATTAAACTTGTTTTGGAAGTTTGGGAAAAAAAAAAAAAAATTTTCTTGTTAATTACACAATACTGTGTTTACAACATGGTAGATATCATCAATGTACTTTTTGGGGTAAAACTGCTACTTTTTCCTGTGTATTTTGGCCATAATCAATACATTGTCACTGAAAGCGAGCGTAAGCGGCGCAGCAAAAATAGACTCGGGGCCGAAACGATCGCTGCACTGAGGCTTCTGCTCTGCTCCTGCTACGCGCTGCCGCACCGCCACTGCGGGCGGTGTGAATGCTCTCATTCGTTAACATGGGCGCCGAAAAAAATACGCGCTGCTTACGCGTGCAGTATGAAACCGGCGTTAGACACCATGTGCCGTGAGAGCACTTAAAGGTACAAACAAAGTCACAGGAAGGCAAGCAAGCATGCAACTGTTAGGCCATTGCACATTGTATGTTTTGCTGCGGTGCCTACAGTCATCCGAGTTAGCCGTTAAGCTTTTTCCAATCATACAGATGAAAACTAGGGACATGTCCTTGTTTAGTAATCAAAATATCATTAATAAATGGGAATTCTATACATACAGGGCCTAAAACTAACTTTTTACTACTGCAGTGACTCAACATATTTACAGTGTTTTTTGTTTCTATTAAATACATTTTCCCTCAAATTTTACCTATTAGCCATTCAACATTACAGCAAAATTTAAAGCCATTATTTTTAACATTTAATAGGCTCTGAAATGTACAACAACTTTTAATCTAAGTGATTTTAAAACAATCTTCACATAAACTATAAATTGTATATGCATAATACAGATTAATCTTTATTTACGCTACAAAAGTTTATCATCGACTAGAACAGTCGAGATGATTTCTCTATTTATTTTGTTCTTGGATTTACATCAATGACAGACTTCAGCAGGTTTCACTTTAAAAGCAGTTCGCTCTTGTTGCTTATGACAGAACAGATTGCGATGATCTTGTGTTCGGAAAAGATTATTTCATTCGCTAACAACGCATCTCTTTAAAAACTGTTGTTTTCACTACATTGCATTGTTTCGTAAAAGTTTACCCACCGACTGGAGACTAACACTGCTACATATACTCGCCAATGCCGATTTTTACTCGCATTTTAATGCCTTTAATTGGTTAAATATTTGTTAAAAAGACAAACCGACGTAAAGGGTTACCTTTAAAAAAAAAAAAAAAAAAAAAAAACTCCCCCAAAAAAAGGGCACTTCCGAGTGCAATTACAAAAAGGGCATGTGCTCTGCACAGGTTGAGCCCTACCTGTGCACGTGCCTGACGCTTGGCGAGTGTTAATTTTAGGCCCTGACGAACTTCTTTAACCACTTTAAATGCTGACTTTAGTTAGTACTAAATAAATAAATAGTTCTGTTCTTCATGGCTAAAGTAGCAGTGTGCAACCAAGTAATCAGCTATAACTCTACTGGTAAAAATAATCACTGCACGTTTGTCAGCAGGCTATATTGGTTGGGCTTGGACAGTGTATTTGCAATGGTGTTGTGAAATGGGGGACATTTCCAGGCACAGGACACAAAAAAAAAAAAAAAAAAAAAAAAAAAATTACTGTTGTATAACTTTGTTTGGCTTATAATTAACTGTTAATTTCTTCTCCAGGTGCTTCTGGTGTTGAGAAAGATGGAATGTCAGTGTTTGTGATGAAGGGAGATTCAGTCACTCTACACACTGATGTTACAACAAACCAACAAGAAGATATAAAATGGTATTTTAATGACATTCGTATCGCTCAAATCACTGGGGATCTCAGTTATATATGTACAGATGTTCAGTGTAATGAAGGTACTGACAGATTCAGAGACAGACTAAAACTGAACAATCAGACTGGATCTCTGACCATCATGAACATCACAACCACAGACACTGGACTTTATGAATTAAAGATCATCAGCATCAGAAGCCGCAGTAAAAAGACTTTAAGTGTTACTGTTCATGGTGAGTCATTTAATACATTTATCGAACAAACCCATTTAAAAGATGTCATCTTTAAACGGTTCAGTTTGAAGTAAAACTTTTTTTTTCCCCTATCTGATTTTATGAGGTGTTTGTTTAAATAAGGATTTCATGTAAAATAAGTTTATAAAATGTGCACAAAACAAAGCTACATGTTGCTTTTTAAAGAGCCATCCATATCCATAGAGATATCCATAAATATATCAGCTGTTGGTTTGTGTTTCAGATGTTCCTGCAGCTGAACAAGTTGAAATTATTAAAAAGTCAGTAAAGGTGGGAGAATCTGTCACTTTAGATCCTGGTGTAATGAAAAACCCAAATGATTTGATGATGTGGCATTTTAATGACATTTGCATTGCTGAAATCAGTGAGGAACCCGAAAAGATCTGTACGGATATTCAGTGTAAAGATGGCGATGAGAGGTTCAGAAACAGACTAAAACTTGATCATCAGACTGGATCTCTGACCATCACAAACATCACAATCACAGACTCTGGAGATTATCAACTACAAATCAACAGCAGCAGATTCAGCATCATTAGGAGATTCTGTGTTACCCTCACTGGTTAGTATCATGTAGTTTAGTTCCTTTGAGCAATTTTAAAAATAGTTCTATTTATTTATTTATTTATTTATTTACCTAGTCATTTTTTTTTTCCATTGTAGATTTTTTTTTTTCTTCTTCAGTGTGTTTGTAAAGGATAGTTTATCAAATGGAGTGGAAAATTTCTAGAAACATTTAAAAAATTTCTGACATTTTCTAAAATGTCTAGAATGTTTCTGATATTTACTGGAAAATTTCCACCTGTTTGCATTACACTATAATAGAGACATTGCCTTCATATCAAGTGATACAACCAAGACTTACTCTTGTGAAGAGTATCGTTAACATTAAAATTAATCTATTTTTCTGACAGTTCAGTGATTCTGTTTTGGCTGCTGCTCTTCAAAACCCACCAGATTCCATAATTTAAGAGTTGAATCAATATCAGCTAATGATTAAAGCAGAAAAAAGTGTAAATGAAAAACACAAATATAAATAGTTGCTCTTTAGTAATAATGACTTTCTCTTTAGCTGTTCCAGATTCAGGCCTGTCTTCAGCTGCTGTAGCAGTAATATGTGCTGCTGCTGTTGTTTTTATTGTTGTTCTGCTGCTGATGGCTATCTCTTGTTATACTCGACTGCACCATCTAGTAAGAAAGAAAAGTGAGTATTAAACTTAGTGTTGGGAAGGCTGATTCTTTTCCACAAACTGGTTCTTTTAGACCATCCATGGTGTGAAGAAATAAAAAAAAAAAGATTCACCAGTTTGTTTACTTCATTACTAGGAATGTACTAATCAGTGTTTGTTTGTTTGTTTGCATTTTTGCACCCCAGAGTTGGGTCATTTAATATCCATTCTGATTATGAGCATTATAAAATGTAATATACTCTAATTACAAGTACTTGATATCTGGAATCTGAATATGTAATACAGATCACATGTAATCAGTTACAACTCTGTTCACTTTAATAGATTACTTTAAATAACCAAAGTAATGTGTGTTTAATTGAGTTTTTTGTTGTTTAAACAGACACCAGGACGAAGCACAGTGATCAGGTAAGATGCTATGAGCACTGAATCAGTTTGCCAACAAGAAAAATCTGAATCAGATCTGCAAGTTGGCAACATTTTTGGGTGATTTTATGTGGTTTTATTCAAAAAGCATTACACTGAAACACCAGTAATTACTGACTCATCAGGACAGCACTGTACTTAGCTGTTAATAATATATATATATTTGAATATTTTTGGCCACAACTGTATTTTACTGTAGTACAAATAATGACAGTGTAATGCAGGTTATCACATTCATTGAGATTGGTTCTACAAACATCAAAAGAAAAATACAATTACAGTTCCTAGTCTATTTTTTGTGTAAGCATATTAATTAGTCCTGTTGACGTTTTACCTTCTGTGAATCTGTTTTCTTACAGGCGAATGGCATTAATGGCTGGTGGCCTGATCAGAGTGACATTTTGCTGATGGATGATGTTAGAAAGACGCCCTTCAATCACACTGATACTCTAGTGATGAACATAACTAATGACTTGTCCTCTAATCATTGAGATTGAGCCTCGCTGCTCGGCTGCCACTGAGATTTAACATTACTATTTTGATACTCTCATCGAAATGGACAGTGAAGAGAGGATGGGGAATGCAAAGAGTTTCTTGTTTCCAATCTATTCTTCATCGTAAGACAGTCTCCTATTACTCAGAGAAACAGTGTCAACCTACCAGATTTTTGAGGGGTATAATATAACTGCAGCTTGGAGATCTTTAAATGGGGGCGGGAACTCCAAAATAGGATGGGTGCTCCAAAATAGGGCGTGACTCCCTTTGATAGACAGGCACATGACACGCATGCGCAATTTTACCCCCAATCCACTTCAGCGCAAACTCCGCTCCATAGCTGATTTTAAAGATTTTACTGGTTGTGTCAATCGCAGTGTTGATTACCTACACTATTCTACACAAATGCTAACCTCGAACCTACCCCAAACCTTACCCTAACCTTAACCAGTGAAATTGACTGCACGGCGGGATAGGCGCTGAATAGCGTGGCAGATAAACAGTTAATAAGATTGTGCGATATGAGTTTGTAAGGCCGTTCTGTAACTCCCCAACCGGACCTCACCGGAACATTTGATATTTTTAGCTTACATCCAGCGTCACTACCAGCAGTCTTTAGCCTCCTTGTTAGTGCGCCTCCCACGCCGGAGACCCGCGTTCGAGATATTTTATATTTTTCCATTCTAAGTGGCAAGATTTCACCTGGTAAAAAAAAAAAAAATAATAATACCTTTAAAATGAATGTTATAATTCCTACTACCTACTATAATTCCTAACACTAGATGGCAGCAGAGGGTCATGTATGGTTTCATTCACCATTTCCACTCTGGAATTTATTTTGCTAATTCATTTATATTTTAGACATTATAAAATCCTTATTATAGCATTTAAAAATAAATCACTTTATTGTCAAAGTTTAGCATAGTTTTGTATTGAAATATGACAAGTGTTTTTAACTCATCAGATCTGCTTGAATCACGCAGGTGGCCTATTTTGAATTAGAAATGGCAATTTTCAGTGAAAGGTGGCTAGTTTGTAGCCTTGTTTACAATCTTAATTTCTCTCAAATGTAAATCAAATGCCCATTCATATATATAGTTTTAGCAATATAGATACTCAGAAATGAACTGATATTAATCACTATGGTTTCTTAGGCAGTGGCAGAGGCAGGATGTTTTCATAGGGCTTGTCAGGAAGGGGCCAGCAAGTTGCTGGGCAAATTCTTCTCATATAGATACAGCTTTTTATAAAAGCATTACATCATAAAAATGTATTGTATTGTATAGGAGAGTGTTGACAAAAAATTCACCTGTAAAGCAGTGGAAACTGAGTACAATCTTTAGATTGTGAAAATGTTTTTTTGTTTGTTTTGTTTTTTATACATACATATTTAACTATGTGTTAAGTGTGCTTGACATGTGGCTATTGCTTTTCTCTGTGTCAAAAATAGTTTCTTATCGTGGTTTATAGTGTTTTCAAAGATTCAAGCACTTAAAGCTGATCAAAACAGAAGGACAGGAACAAGCCCTTCACCTACAAACTAAAAACGCATGCAGTGAATTTTCACACACAGGTTGTTTGTCCACCCCACAGATCAACCCACGTTTCTGATAGCTAACCGCAGCATGTTTCAGTTTGACTCAACTTTCAGATAACTTTAGTAAACTGGTACTGTGAGATGCACAATTTTAACGTTGTACGTTTTCAATAAACTAAAATTGAGAACTGAATAAATGCAGACAACCATTTTAAAATCACTGGACTTAGACTCTATGCATTTTACTGTATGATCAAATCTACTTCACATCCAGTATTCTTCTACTTTTAAATCTCAAATATAAATATCAAATAAATCAGTCTGACAGCTTCAAAAAAAACCAGTCTTAAATTATAAAAGTAAATGTTTTCCACAATTACAAATAGTTAAAGTCTTCATAAGACTGTACATAATATATAACATGCGTACAGAGGAAGTGCGTGCGTGCGTGTGTATTAGGAGGGTAAAACTCTGTTAGGGGAAGATTCACAGTGCTGATGTGCTATTAGCGGGCATCTTAGATCAGACTTTTCATTGAACTTCTGAAAATGTTTCCTGTGTTTGTTTTCTTCTTTTTGTGCTGCTGGTGTCTGATTGGTAAGTTATAAATATATTTGTGTCATGTATTTACATTTCAGAGTAATAAGCTACTGCTGTTTTAGAAATCTAAAGAGAAAATTCTTCCCAGCAATTAAAATAATAATAATAATAATTTGTGTAATAATTTTAATACTTCTACAAACAAATTTCATAAAAAATCAGAAAATTAAAATAAAACTTTGAGCCAAAAATACTGAGCATATTTAAGCATGTACTTTTAAGCTGCAACTAATTTATCATGTCATTTCATGCACTTATTTTGCTCTACAGCAGATCCTTTTAAAACACATTAAAGATTATTAAATAAGTTCATATTTGTCATGTTTCATTTTGTGTTGTGTCTCTACTGCTGCTGTTACTTAATTCACATTTAAATGTTAAAAACTGATTTCAGTCTTTGTAAACCAACAGTTAACAAAATGGTCTATGTTCATGTTTTTTAGATGTGTTTAGCACTGAGATAAATGAAACACAGTCAGTGACAGAGGGGGATTTTGTCACTCTAAACACTGATGTTACTGAAACAAAGGAAGACGATGACATATTGTGGAATTTTGGACCCAAAAACACTCAAATAGCTCAAATAAACAGAGCCTCTGGAATCTTTGTCATATGTAATGATGGGAGATTCAGAGACAGACTGAAGCTGGACAATCAAACTGGATCTCTGACCATCACAAACATCACAACCCAACACGCAGGACTCTACAAAGTAAAGATAATTGCAGCTAAACTGTCGTCAAAAACATTTCGTGTTTCCGTCTATGGTGAGAGATCACCTCTCTTATTTTATTAATTATTTACATACTGAAATGTATTAACCCACAGAACCAAAAATATTTCTGTTTATTCTCTCATGTTTTCAGCTCGTCTACCTGTTCCTGTCATTAGCAGTAACTATTCACAATGTTCTTCATCATCACTGCAGAATTGTTCATTGTTGTGTTCAGTGGTGAATGTGAGTGATGTGAGTCTCTCCTGGTTCAAAGGAAACAGTTTATTGTCCAGCATCAGTGTGTCTGATCTCAGCATCAGTCTCTCTCTACCTCTGGAGGTGGAATATCAGGATAAAAACACCTACAGCTGTGTGATCAACAATCCCATCAGCAACCAGACCAGACATCTGGACATCAGCAAACTCTGTCACACATGTGAAGGTAAGTCTATGGTGCATTACTTTATTAGTCTGTGGTTAAGATGAACTGTTCTTAATTTGATGTTTTTATTCCTCAGACTCTGTCCACTGTTGTGTTTCTACTGAAGCTGTGATCCGATTGGTCCTCTCTGCACTAGTGG
>JAHKKF010488605.1:0-10042 GCA_019740295.1 Labeo calbasu | reverse complement strand
GTACATTAATGAGGAAAAAAATGAACTTAAATGATTTTAGCAAATGGCTGCAATATAACAAAGTGTGAAAAATTTAAGGGGGTCTGAATACTTTCCATACCCACTGTATGTAGCCACGATTTAGCTCTGAGTTGGATGGGCTACGTGTAGTCTGCTTTCAGCCCAACCGGTGAAATCGAGGCAATCAGTGGTCTAATGTTTACAGCTTGGCTACAGCCTAGTATCAGACCAGCGATGAGCATGGCCAAAATAGTCTTAAAATTGTTTACATTTCATTTTTTCCCACGCAGCTTATTATTAAATGCAAGTAAACTTTTGAAACATTTAAATTATCATTATTTTATATTGTATATCATTATTAAATATATCATTATTAATTATGCCAAAATAATGATAATTTAAATGTTTCAAAAGTTTAATTGCATTTAATAATATGATGTCATGCATCCCACAAGCTGTTAAATGTAACATACACATTATACGATATAATTTGACTGTCTTTCAATTCATAAATAAATATGCAATTACATGGGAAACCGCTAGATGGCAATTGTAGCCCTACTGAGACATGACTACTGGCAACGCGAGACTTGAAAGTAGGGCTGTTCGATTCCGGAAATTTTGGAATCGAGTCCGATTCCGATTCTTGGTTCTGGAATCGATAGGAATCGATTCCTCACTGTTGTCTTTTTCGATTCTTGTTTTTTTAGATTGGAGGAACCTAATTCGCCATGACTGTAATATATACATGTCTTAGAAAGTAGCCTCATCATAATATGAAGCTTTATTTTTTTTTTAAATTATGATAAATTTTTGCATTGAAATTGTAATTTTTCACAGCCCACAGCACAACAGTGGACATGCGTTTATTGCATGAATTGAACAAGGCCTGCACAGTTCAGACAAACAAACAAACACAAACAAAATACAGAACATTAACAACAAAACTGATATAAGAGCTCAAGGTTTATCTGTCTATCAGATGTGCTCTCGGTCACTGTGCTCTTGATGTTTTCTTTCAGAATTATCATTGGCTAGAAAAGTTAAGAAATAGCATGTTTTTTAAAGATGGAAATAGGATCAATACCCTCCAGTACGTCATGATCTATTATGTCGTGCAGCGCTCAAAACTGGGAACAATATAAGCCAGTTCCACCGTAAAATAACTTCTGAATCGTTTTTGAACTGGTTCATTAAAACGATCTATCCGAAAGAACATTTACGTGGAAACGAATCAGACTTCTAATCACTATAAGCGAGCAAGAGGCAAATTAATGGATGCTCAACGGAAGGGTGCATCCTCAAACTCAGACGAGCTCAGTACTGACTCTTTTCATTAAGTTTATTTTCGTGAATCGACGTTCAGCGACGTTTGATGACAGCAGCCGAGATATGCAGTCTTCGTACGATGCAGCCTTTCGTTTGAGAGGCGCCCATAGATAAGCTTTGCTTAACTGAAAATGGCTCTGAATGGGGAGTCGATTCCCCTTGATGGGATCGATTCCAACCTTTGGAATCGACTCTCGATTCTCAAGGCCTCTGAATCGAGGAATCAATTCTTTTTGGAATCGATTCCCAGCCCTACTTGAAAGTTAGTAGAGATCACCGTTGCAAGATCCCGCGATAATTCCGTCGTTTTGAAGTTTGTTTTTACACGAGAGAACACTAAGTTTACCTGTGGGAAAGCAACGGGCAAATAACAAATGATAAAGGACATTCCTGCTTGGTCTTGGTAAGTATATGTGTTTATTGTTTATCTATACATTATTTGTTATCATGTGTAGGAACGGTGACATTTACACGTTACCTGCCAGAATCAGACTGGTAGCTGACCCGTCAGTGGCAGCTCCTGCCAGCCAGCTGAAGATTGAACCCCCACTCCATTTTAGTGAAGGGAGCAGATCAGAGGATTAATTGCAAAATTTAATAGATAATAGAGTGAAAGTTCATTTGTATGTGTTTACAAACTCACGAAAGAGCAAACAACAGAACAAACAGCTTTGATTAATCTATATTAATTTATACAGTGAACACACATTCAGAAAATTTGGACAAATTGAGGAGGAGTTTCTACATTTGGAAAAACTGTTGGAAAAAGAGGAGATCCGGGCAGCAATGGTGTGAAAAAACAAACAAACAAACAAAACCCCTCTCCAAAACAAGTCGGTCATTTATTTGAACTATTATATTGAATTTATGACTGAACAACGGCTTGTTACATACAGAGAAAGCATGAGCTAATTGAATAGAATATCTTTGTCATTGTACAAGTACAATAAGATTTAGTTTGAAACTTCCAAACTGATACTAAAGCTCAAAAATACAAATTATTTCAAATTGCAATAAAAAATTTTCAATTATAAAAAGTTTGCAGCAGTATTAAAATAGTGCAAATAGCTAAAATGTGCAATGCAGCATTAAAACCTAAGCGGTACAATCAGAAAACATAATGTAATTAAAACAAGGGATGAATTTATTATTCCATGTACATTTAAGGTTAATGTGTGTACTGGGTTACATTTTACTTACAGCAGCCTTCACTGTGTTGTTATGAAATTAGCTGTGCCAGACAATTTTGGACACTTTTACTCTGACGCATATAATACTACATGCCTGACATTGGCAAGTGTTATTCAGGTGTCAAAGTTTCAAAGTTTTCAGAATTGAAGAAAGAAACCTCAAAGACAGTGCCAGACGGATGCTGGAAAGGTAAAGTCTTCAAAATGTGCCACATTAATCAAACATTGTGGTGTCAATACTTAATAAGATGTAAAAAATAATTCCTTCACTGGTCATTTTAAAATGTCAAACTTTTGTCAAACCGCAATTGTTAACCACCTCAATCTGTATTATATTTTAGGGTTTTAAAAATTCCCTGCACAATATATACCTCACTTTTGTTTTTAGTGTGCATCCAAGTAAAAGAGAATGACTCTCTTACCCATAGCGTCAGCAACACTTGTTCCCTTATCTCAGGGAACCGAGGTTACGTTAGTAACCGGAGCGACACAATTTGAGGCGGGACTTTCAAAAAGACTATTAAAAAGATCATTACTAGTTAATGTAATATTATTACTTATTACTCCCAGCCAACAGTAATTAGTTACATTACTTTTCCACTGAGCTTGGTTTCTCCCAAGGTTTTTTTTCTCAATTTCTGTCACAGATGGAGTTTTGGTTCCTTGCCGCTGTCGCCTCTGGGTTGCTTAGTTGGGGACGCTTAATTTCAAGCGAAACTGCAACTATAATATTGATTCTCGCTAGAAATAACATCCAAAGTGCAAAACGTTAGTCAGAAATACACATTTACAGCGCTAAACAGGAAGTGATGGCGATCTTCCCAAAAATGCTAGATCTGCTTACTTTTTGTCTCTTTTAGAAGAGCAAACACAACACAACCCCAGGCATTTATTCAATACAGTGGCAAATTAACAAAAAATAAAGCATCAACAGACGCAGACATTTCCCAACAGCAGTAATGACTTTATGAACGTCCTTGCTTCCAGGATCACCACTATTAGAGATAAAATTCTAACCATGCAGCTGTCAGCTACAGTATTGCATCAGACAGTGCACTATAGATCCCCCGAGGAAAAATTACAAATGACCTACTCTTATCATCCGATTGTGGTCAGAGATGGCAAAGTACGCACATCCTTCACTCAAGCAGACGTACAGATACTCATGTTTAAAAATACTCTGGTAAAAGTAGAAATACTGACTACACTTTTTTACTTAAGTTAAAGTAAAGAAGTATGGGCTCAGACATGTACTTAAGTAAAAAGTACCCATTACTACTACCTGTCCCGCTGGTAACTGATGTGAGGTCCTCACATCATATTGACACATAAATACAAAATAACTTACATTTAAAATTTGTTAGCTAATGAATGTATCAAGGCATAACAACCATCATGTAGAAGAGGGCATGACTGGGACAAAATTTCAGGCCAGGAAATCTCAGACTCATCCAGGCATCCCATTCACTCACAACACATTCCTCAACCATGGACAACCCTATTTTTTTGTATGGCCATCACATTTAAATAAATGTTTAAAACCTTAAGAAAAAAGGCTCTCTCTTGAACTGCACCTTCACTTCCATTTTCCTTTTCATTCTCTTCATTTTTCATGATTTCTCTCGGCGTCTCACTTTGTGTGTGTTTGCTTTTCTCACTCATTTTCAGAACTGTCTCCACTTTGTTGCAAAATAACCACCTCATTATATTTTATTAACCGTTTTATTTTAGTTCAATTTAAAGTATCACATTATGACCAGGTGTTGTTGTTTTATCTTAAAAAAACCCCTATATTTTCTAAATTGCATAAATGTCAAAATTAGTACAATAATGATTACATCATGACAATATCTTTACAGAACATGTTATTGCATCATCATGAATCATATTTTTCTCTCTTGCCAAAAATGGCGCTTCCACTCCATTCTTGAGTCACTTCCAATGATTACTCTGATAAAACCGCTTGGCAGAGACACTGAGCGGGCGCAAGCCGAATCGCGTTGCCAGTCAAGACTAACCGATCCATGATTTATTAGAGATCTGTTATTGAGGCAACATTTTAGAGCTTTCAGACGCAGCCTATGTGTGAATCTGTGGGTGGGGCTAAACAGGCAGTGATGTCGATCTTTTTCTGTGGAGGCGGTGCTTATTCATACTATTACATCATAGAGTGGAACATTCCAAAAGCTGTCATTTTGGCAGACTGCCTTCAGTATAAGCTGTTTTTAGACTAACAACCGAGTTTTGAGTTCTGAAACTTCATAGTACAATGACCTCTTATATGTCAAAATATGTTTTAATGTTTTAATTGACAATTTAATTGATATTCAACAAATAAAAAACAGAAATAAAAAACATATAATACACATAAACAAATGATAAAGCTTGGCGGCTTTATGAATATCAGATCCTGTTCCACGAAAGTGCTTTTTGTTAATGATATGATCACAGATCATAACTTAGATGTGCTTTGATTGACAGAAACCTGGCTAAACGAGTCTACCCCCCAAGATTACTGTTAAACATGAGCCAGGTCCAAAAGGTAAAGGGGGAGGTGTTGCTACAATTTATAGCAATATTTTCAGTATTTCTCAGAAGTCTGTTTTCAAAAATAATTAGTTTGAAGTGATGGTAATTCATATAACATTATAAGAGTTAATGATAAATCCCCTCTGACATTTGTACTGGCTGCTGTATATAGGCTACCAGGACACCATATAGACTTCATCAAATAATTTGCAGATTTGCTGTCTGAGTTAGTGCTGGCTGCAGATAAAGTCTGAACTGTTGGGGATTTTAATATCCATGTTGATGATTAAAAAAAATGCATAGGGATCAGCATTAATAGACATTCTGAACTCCATTTGGGTTAGACAACATGTCATAATCATAATTTAGATGCAATACTGTCACATGGAATTGATTTAAATGCATTGAAATCCTGCAGCAGAGTGATGATATCTTATCTGGTCTTGTGTATATTCATGTATACATATAGCTAAAGCTACAAATTCAACTCCTTGTTACAAATACTGTAGAACCATCAATTATATCACAAAAGACTGCTTTGTAAAAAAATCTTCCTGAGTTTTCTTAATTCCTCAGCAAATCCAGTAGCTCTGAAAACTTGATGTTGTGACAGAAACTATAAACTCTCCTTTTTCTTAGATACAGTTGCTCCATTACGCTTAGTCCAACACCGTGGTATAACGAGCATACACTCTTAAAAATAATGGTGCTTCACTATGCCATAGAAGAATATTTAACATCTGAAGAACCTTTATGTTTCACAAAAGGTTCTTTGTTATGAAAGGTTCTTCAGATTCTAAAAAGGCAAGAAAGAGATGGTTCTTTAAAGAACCTTTGACTGAATGGTTCTTTGTGGAACCAAAAATAGTTCTTCTATGGCTTCGCACCTTTATTTTTAAGAGTGTACTCGCACAGAGAGCAGTCCGGAAATTGGAGCGCACCTGGCAGAAAACTTAACTAGAGGTATTCTGTATTGCATGGTGGGAGAGTACTTGTACTAAGCCCCCAAAAATGCTAGATCTGCTTAATTTTTGTCTCTTTTAGAAGAGCAAACACAACACAACCCCAGGCATTTAATCAATACAGTGGCTAAATTAACAAAAAATAAAGCATCAACAGACGCAGACATTTCCCAACAGCACAGCAGTAATGACTTTATGAACTTCCTTGCTTCCAGGATCACCACTATTAGAGATAAAATTCTAACCATGCAGCTGTCAGCTACAGTATTGCATCAGACAGTGCACTATAGATCCCCTGAGGAAAAATTCCACTCCTTCTCTACTACAAGAGAGGAAGAAATCAAACCTACATGTTTTTTAGACCCTATTCCATCTACTTAAAGAGATGCT
Source organism: Labeo calbasu (assembly GCA_019740295.1). Taxonomy (NCBI): domain Eukaryota; kingdom Metazoa; phylum Chordata; class Actinopteri; order Cypriniformes; family Cyprinidae; genus Labeo; species Labeo calbasu. The sequence continues at coordinate 3,642 of JAHKKF010488605.1, read as the reverse complement.
TCCAGAAGTCCTCTTCTGCATATTATTAATTCATGATTGTCATTAGGATATGTCCCCAAAACCTTTAAATTGGCTGTTATTAAGCCTCTCATTAAAAAAAAAAAAACAGAGAATTAGTTTATTACAGACTGATCTCGAATCTCTCTTTTTTGTCAAAATACTAGAAAAGGCAGTATCCTCTCAGCTATGGTCCTTCTTAGAGAGAAATGGTATCTGTGAGGATTTCTGCATCATAGTACTGAGACTGCTCTCATCAGAGTTACAAATGACCTACTCTTATCATCCGATCGTGGTCAGAGATGGCAAAGTACGCACATCCTTCACTCAAGTAGAAGTACAGATACTCATGTTTAAAAATACTCTGGTAAAAGTAGAAGTACTGACTACACTACACAGAAGTATGGGCTCAGACATGTAAGTAAAAAGTACCCATTACTACTACCTATTTTAGTGTGCCGCTGGTAACTGAACCGCACATCATGTTGACACATTAATACAAAATAACTTACATTTAAAATTTGTTAGTTAATGAATGTATCAAGGCATAACAACCACCATGTAGAAGAGGGCATGACTGGGACAAAATTTCAGGCCGGGAAATCTCAGACTCATCCAGGCATCCCATTCACTCACAACACATTCTGCAACCATGGACAACCCTATTTTTTTGTATTGCCATCACATTTAAATAAATGTTTAAAACCTTAAGAAAAAGGCTCTCTCTTGAACTGTGTGTTTGCTTTTTTCACTAATTTTCAGAACTGTCTCCAACTTTATTATATTCTGTTAACAATTTTATTTTAGTTCAATTTAAAATATCACATTATGACCAGGTGTTGTTGTTTTATCTTAAAAAGAAAACTATATTTTCTAAATTGCCTAAATGTCAAAATGAGTACAATAATGATTACATCATGACAATATCTTTACAGAACATGTTATTGCATTATCATGAGTCATATTTATCTCTCTTACCAAAATTAACCATGGTTTATTACAGTAAAAGTATAGAAACCATTTCTTGTTTGTTTTTTTATTTAACGACAACCATAGTTTTACTACACATCTCATGGTTAGACTATGGTTAGTGTAGCAAAACCATAGTTCACTTGTAGTTACCAATGGTTTAACTATAGTAACCATGGATTTTTGTTTTAATTTTCGTAAGGGTTGTGTTGTTATCTGCCCTAGCTCCCTCTGAATGGATAAAACAATGTTTTATAACATTTGTTTGCTAAATTACTACTTCATCTTTACAGAAGATAATAATGATGTCCTTTAGCATAGAGTATTCTGAGTGATGATAGTAATTTAGTTTAGTTTCGTTTATAGTACTACTGCTGTAGTTTTGTCTATGTTTACTTAGTTAAGCATTAAACTGCTAGCTACTTTTAGCAGCCTGTTTACAGATGAAACTGACCTGCACTTGAAGTCAGTAGTTAGTACTAGACTTAGTCAGTAGGTCAGTAGTTTTGCTTCTGTGATCCACTGGGCGCTTCCACTCCATTCTTGAGTTACTTCCAATGATTACTCTGATAGAAACCGTTTGGCAGAGACGTGGGGGCGCGCGTGAGCCAAATCGCGTTGCCAGGCAAGACTAACCGATCCATGATTTATTAGAGATCTGTTATCGAATGGTGATCCACCAAATGCAGATTAAAACTAAAGTAACGAGTCTGGTTTGAAAATGTAAGAAGTAGAAAGTACAGATATTTGTGTAAAAATGTAAGGAGTAAAAGTAAAAAGTAGTCAGAAAAATAAACAGTGAAGTTAAGTACTAATACCAGAAAAAGCTACTTAAGTACAGTAACAAAGTATTTCCCATCTCTGATCATGGTTGTACCTCTCTATTAGTGCTACTGGATCTTAACGCTGCATTTGACACTATTGACCACAACATTCTCTTGAATAGACTAGAAAAATATGTTGGCATTAGTGGAAGTGCATTGGCGTGGTTCAAATCATACTTACATGACCGTCATCAATTCGTAGCAGTGAATGAAGTAGCATCACTGTACACAGTGGGGTGAGGCCGAGAGCCGTGGGAGGCGAGCGAGGCCAGTGGAGATTAATGATATTGAGCGACACCTGCGCCACTCTCCGGTCTCGAGTCTCAATGAGCTCTGGACGGATAAAAGGAGGAGTGATGACAGTGCAAGACGAGAGATGACCAGGCCTGGACTTTTGTGTTTTGTGTGCGGCAGTTGTCCGTGAGGGACTGCCCCTTTAATAATAAAATAAAAAAACACAGAAGTAAAGTCTCTAAATATTCGCTGGTTCCCGCCTCCTCCTTCCCGTTCTACGAACGTTGTTACAATCACATCATTCAGAAGTGCAGTATAGAGTACCACAAGGCTCGGTGCTAGGACCGTCATGTTTCACGCTTTGCATTTTACTCTTGGGAGATATCATTAGGAAACACGGTGTTAGCTGTCAGCTTTATATTTCTTTACAGCCCGATGATACATACACAAAACTAACAGAATGCATAGATAAAATAAAAAAATGGATGGCTAGTATATTCCTACTGCTAAATTCAGAAAAAAACAGAGGTTTTAATTTATGGACCAAAAACCTCTGCATGTAATAACCTAGAACACTGTCTAACACTTGATGGCTGTTCTGTCAATTTTTTGTCATCAGTTAGGAACCTAAGTGTGCTATTTGATAGCAATCTCTCCTTTGAAAACCATGTTTCTAGCATTTGTGAAACCACATTTTTCCATCTTAAAAATGTATCTAAATTATGACCTATGCTCTCATGTCAAATGCAGAAACATTAATTCATGACTTCAAAGTTAGATTGTTGTAATGCTACATTGGGTTTCTTAGCGCGCTTAATAAACAAACGCCAGCTGGTCCAAAATGCAGCAGCTAGAGTTCTTACTAGAACCAGGAAGTGAGACCATATTATGTCAGTTCTCTGCACTGGCTCCCTATTAAACATTGTATACATTTTAAAATCTTGCACCTCTGTACCTGAGCAAGCTCTTATCGTATTAATGTCCTTCACGTCCACTGCGATCTCAAAACTCTGGACATTTGATAATAGACTATCCTATATATGAATATATGAACCTAGAATATCAAAATCAACTGCGGGCGGCAGATCTTTTTCCTATTTAGCGCCCAAACTCTGGGCGCTACCTAACACTGTTCAGGATGCAGACACACTCTGTCAGTTTAAATCTAGATTAAAGACCCATCTCTTTAACCTGGCTTACACATAACACCCTATAACATTTCTATAAATCAAATCCGGTAAAGGATTGTTAGGCTGCATTAGTGAGGTCAACCTGAACCGGGAACATTTTCCATAACACCCGATGTACTCGCTACATCGTAAGAGGAATGAACTGAACTGAACCGAAGACAAATTATTCAGTCATTTAAAATCCAATCAAACAAAATCAAGAGATTCTAAACAGAGAACAAACACAAGAGTGTGAGAGAGCAAACAAACAGCACATCAGAAACAGATGAAGCAGCATTCACGAGTTCGCGCTTACATATAATAAACAGCGTAAAAGTTAAGCGTATTTGGCGTGCTGTCCGGGAGAGGGCTCCGAGCTCGGTAATCATTCCCGAGCCCGGGGCACTCCCCCTGCCCAGGGAGAGGGGTCCGAGCTCAGCATTTGGCCC
>JAHKKF010488604.1:0-22425 GCA_019740295.1 Labeo calbasu | reverse complement strand
ATCTATCTATCTATCTATCTATCTATCTATCTATCTATCTATCTATCTATCTATCTGTCTATCTGTCTGTCTGTCTGTCTGTCTGTCTGTCTGTCTCTTTCTTCAGACTGACCACGTTTCGGCTACTGTACAGCAGCACATGAAAGCGGGCGGGGCCGGGAAGAAAGAGAGGGCGGAGCAGACTACAAGAGTCCGGGAAAAGTCAAACGGGAGGAGGTGCCTCAGTGTGTGCGCAATCCACGCTTGGCCCGGCCTCCTCCAGACGGGCCCTCCCTCCCCCACCCCCTCGGGCCACCCGCTCTTGAGTTGGAGACTCCTGGCTCCCGTTCGGCTCACAGTCCGGGCAACAGAGGGACACGGGAATGGACACAGAAGGGAGTCAGAGCAGCCTGTCGTCCTCCACGCAGGACTCCCCGCACGACCCCTGGTAAAGCTTCCTTTCTGCGCGCTCTGCTTGACTTTTTCTCGCGAACGGGAGATCTATATATATATATATTGATTTAAACCTGAGACTTTTGGGACCAGGAGGAAAGAGACCACCGGAGACAAAAGACACAAGCGCGGGTTCCTTCACGAAAGAGCGAAAATGGAAACAATGTAACAGCCAGGAGCCTCACTGTTACATTGTTTCCATGTTCCCTCTTTCCAGGACGCGCGCTGTTACATTGTTTCCATCTGTTACATTTGGAACTGTTACATTGTTTCCAACACATTGTATTATTACATTCTATTTCGCTTTTTCAAAACGGGATGATCGAACTTGTTACTTTCTAACGGGGAGGAAAGACTCAATTCTGCGTTTTCATTGGAAATAACGGCACCCATCCATCCATCATGGCCGAATTTCACTTTTCCACTTGATTTATTGCGATTTTCGGGTGTTGATTACTGTATTTACACTTGCATCAGCAATCAGTAGCGTAACAGAAGACTTTCAGATGTCTGATCTGACTCTCTTTTTCACCTTTCAGCAAAATGTTCATCGGCGGGTTGAGCTGGCAGACGACACAAGGTGAGACACGCGTGATCTTCTGTCCTGCGTGCTACTTCCACAAAAAGTCTAGTGCATGGGTTGCTGTGAGCTCGTAGGAGCATTTCTTCTTTCTGTGTTTGTTTGGATGGAAACAGAAAGCAAATAGTTCATGCAGCGTGAAATCAAAGCATGCATTCAATGCGGGAGCCTAATGCGTTAGATATCACTTACATAGGTGAATATTTATAGATCAATACTTGGCATGTTTTATCATAAAACTTCTCTTGCAATGCTTCCACGAAAGCTACAGACGATATATATAGTGAGCTCGTTGTGATTTGAGGTGAAAGCAAGGGCGCTAGTGAGGAAGCACTGATGTGGTTGAATAAATGCAACACGCAGTGTGGAAAATGTCTGGTTGCAAGCACACTATGCATGCCCGTGTTGTTATTCAAATACTCAGCTTAGAGCATTATAATAAGAATGCTTACCAGAGCTTTATAATGAGCGCTATTGTTGAGATGCAAAGTGGTCACAGATGGGCAGTCTCAATGCTGATCTAGTAGCAGCAAGCTTTTTGTTTAAGGTACATCAAACACGTCACTAAACTGGTGTTATGAAATAAATGCATTCTGTTTTTCTTTCTCCAGAGGGGCTGAAGGAATACTTTTGTAAATTCGGCGAGGTGAAGGAGTGTATGGTGATGCGGGATCCGGTTACGAAGCGGTCGAGGTGAGGGGGAGGCGCGCACACATCCACTGCTGACTTGTTTGTTTGTGTGTGTTTGTAACTTAATTCTTATGCGTAATGTTTGTGCATGCACTGCCTTTGCGCAGGGGGTTTGGATTTGTCACCTACGTAGACCAGACCGGTGTGGATAAAGTTTTGGCCCAAAACAGACACGAGCTGGATTCCAAAACAGTGAGTTTTTTTTAAATCATTTTTTATTATTCTGTATAGCAGTGATTTGCTTGTTTAATATAATTGCGCATGTGGGGGCCGGTGTTTCAATCCCACCTGCATAAGTTACTGGCTTGTTCAATGTTTTTAAAGAAGCTGCTTCGTATTCTTTAGTTTATTCCTTAAGCACTTCAATGGGATGAATGCTTCACGGTGGTTTTCCTTTCCTAAGATCATTTTAACTCCACATGCATAAGGCGCGAGGTCCGTTCCAGCAGGTCTGTCTGGCGCAGAGCGCGCCACATGAAAGCGTTCTTTCGCGCTTTTCATCGTCATGGCAACCAGGGGAGCTAAACGGGGCAGAATTAAACTTTTCAAAATCTTCTAGGATTCCATCAACACTCCAAAAGCCTTGTGTAGATGCGTTTGTATGCCCTGTAGATGGTCATAAAGTTAGTTTTATTATGATTACTACAAAAATAGCATGCTGTTATTATAAAAATATACCTGGGCTATGCCAATAACATGGTGTTCTTTTAAGTACCATGCAGTGCCAATTCACTATTTTGGTATGTCTCAAAATATCTCAATATTACCATCTCTAAAACAAATAGTTAGAATCTGTTTTTGTACATTTGCACTTGTGATGTATGATAATTTACTGTAGTCACATTTGAGACCTGTATTTCTAGTATTATTATTTTTGTGCACTAAGAAGTCACAATCTAATTTAATTTGCATCATGTTTTTCAACTGGTTTTAACTCAGAAACCAGAAGGCGAGACGCTGCAGGTGAATAGGGTAAAAAAAAAAACTAAAAGTTATTACCTTACCTACCCAGTTGATTGATTACATTGATAATTGCAAACTTTTTTGTATTACAAGTTTTCTAAAATGTTAAGATGTTAAAATATGCAAATAAGGCATTATTTGATGAAATATGTGCTAATTTGCATACATTTCTAGTACAAAAATATAAACACTGGAAGAAGTCAGTTTCAAAATTCTTGTTTAATGTTTTTGACATGTTAGAGTCAAAAGTTTTTACAGAGGGAATTTCGTGAATCTCATTTTTGTCACTCCATTATTCAGAAAATAGACGGAAAACAATAGATTTTTAAGATTTTTTTGGAGAATGAAATGTTGCATAAAATCAAGCAAATTATATAAGAACAAATCCCTCTGTAAAAACCTTCAGGGTATAGACAGGAATAAAAATGCAAAGTCTGCTGTGTGTAAGTGCTACTGAAGTGGAGATTTATGGCTCAGTTATGGCTCTAATTTTGAGAAAACGGCCTTTAAAAATATGTATTGTAATTGAAATCTACTGACACAAATAGATAAACGGCTATAAAAGAAACACTTAACACTATGTTTTGGATGTTTTCTTTCCATTAGTCTGAGAAAACACTTTATGAAAAACCAAAAAGCCCAAAATCTCAAACTTGACAGGTGCATAAAAAAACTGTGTTTTCGTCTGCAGTGTCTCCCTTTAATTCAAACACTGAAACATGTCAAACAATATGCAAAATGATTAATATGGCATTGGCTGAATAGGGAAATTGACAGTTTTGTAAATGCATAACCAACAGCAGTAGTGATTTACCAGCCAAACACATTAAACAAACACTCTGCTAAATGTTATATTAGTATTATCCATAGTGACAGGTGCATTTGTGCATTTGTACAGACGCACAGCCTTTGACGTCAACAGCAAATGATTACAAAAGAGCCTTTTCACATCTGCTTTAAAAGTAGATTTTGCTATTGTGACTATGCATGGATATATGCTTGAATTTTATTGTATTATTTTCACATCCCTGATATCTGTGACCCAATCAGAACAGATGTGTAACTCGTTTTTGGACGCAAGCCTACCAGTCGATTACCGCCCATGTAAATGACATAGTTTGAATATATGCTAATATATGTTTCAGAACACTTTAGTATTGCTGTGACACAATTATCAAACAGCAGGGATTTTAATGGAAATGAAAGCGGCCTGTAAATCTGTGAAACCTAATACGTGTTGAGCTCCAGAACTTTATGTCCAGATTTGACCGCATCGCACAGAGTAGCGTGCTTGCTAGTAGCTGTATTTGAATAAGCGCCCAGGTCGTGTTTGAATATGTGAGTCCTGGGACATCACTGTTGGTCCTTTGTCAGATCTGTGTGGGTGTGTCAGCAGACAAAACCAGCCAGAGCTTTACTACAGAGATGCCACAGACCCCTTAAAAGATGTGTGTGTATTTGTTTGTTGTAAAATTTGGGCTGTGTCGTGGCCTGTTCCTAGTCCTTTCACATTAAAGAATGAGGCTAGCTGAATCATGTTTAGGCACATGTTTTTGCAAGAGTATTTACAACTATTGATAGTGACTTAAACACTGCTGCGCAGAGAGACTCATCCTGGCAACACTTCAGTCTCTTGGGTTCGGTCGCCATGTGGGACTATCATCACCATAACAACTTTGTTGGTTATATCCGAGAGTGTCACACACTCCTAAAACACGCCCAATAACCGCTGTGACCCTTCATAAGACATGCACAACACCTGATGCCGTGGATGTGTAGAATAAAGCGTATGTACTTAGTGATAACAGCTTATTTAGCTAAAATCTATTTATTTTCTGTTTTAAAAAATGCTATCATGTGTAGTTTAAAATGATGTAAAGCAAGCATTAGTTGTGAAGTTTCAAGGATTTTTTGCTTTAATTCGGTGAGGAAGAAGGACATTTTCTTTAATAATCAAGAGCAATTTTATAACTTTGTGGCTTCTTTAAGTCAACGCTCACAATCTGTTTCATTTTCATAATGTGATGAGTAAATATTATTAAAATTAATACCAGGATATATCCTTAAGAAAACTGATTTTGGTAACACTTTACAATAAGGTTCATTAGTTAACTACATTAGTTAACATGAACTAAGAATGAACAATACAGCATTTATTAATCTTAGTTAATGTTAATTTCAGCATTTACTAATGCATTACTCAAATCACAAGTTATGTTTGTTAACATTAGTTAATGCACTGTGAATTAACCTGAACAAACAATGAACGATTAACTAACATTTACAAAGAATAATAAATAGTGTAATAAATGTAATGTTCATTGTTCGTTCATGTTAGTTAACACATTAACTGATGTTAACAAATGACACCTTATTGTAAAGTGTTACCCTGATTTTATTGAAAAAATGATCTAATTTATCTAAGACATTTTCCTCAATTAAATAAGTAAATATGATACTTATTTATGTGTATGGTCTTTTATGTTGTGAATTGTGCAGTTGTTTGTATGTTAGACAACAACTGGAGACATTTTACACTACTGTTCAAAAGTTGGGAGTCAGTATGATCTTTTTTATATAAATTTATACATTTATTTGGCAAAGATACATTCAAAAGTGACAGTAAAGACATTTATAATTGTACAAAAGACTTATATTTCAAATGAATGCTGTTGTTTTGAACTTTTCACAGAAAAAATAAAGCAGCACTGCTGCTAATATGAAATGTTTCTTGAAATCAGCATATTAGAATGAATTCTGAAGGATCATGTGACACTAAAAACTGCTGAAAATTCAGCTTTGCATCACAGGAATAAATTAAATTTTAAAATATATTCAAAAAGTAAACACTTCCTTGAAATCGTAATAATATTTCACAATTTTTCTACATTTTTGCTCGAATAAATGCAGCCTCGGTGAGCAGAATCGCATAGAAACAACGTGATCCTGATAGCTGTGATGTAAATCTCCATTACAGGTAGCCTATACAGCAAAGCTCTGTTTTCTGTGCTGTGATGCAAAGGCTAATCAGTGTGTTAATTGTGTATTGATGGGTTTGAATGGCCTTTTCGTATGGTATTTGAGGCTGTGTTGTGTTAATGTTTTCGTGGTGTGGCTGAGGGGGTTGCTCTGGGTTATTAGGTCACTCCGGTGGGGTCTGAAAGGCTGCATGGGGAGGGATTCGCAATAACAGGAAGCAATTTTGATAGATAAGACTATTGTGCAAACAGCTCCTCGTCCACTTTCAGCAGCGTTTTGAGATTCCAGTAGAACTGCCGAGGAATCGTCAGCAGTCTGTAACGCAGATGGCAGTATGTGCTGTTTTATTTGATATTTGATGTGGTTCTGTAAAGTTTCGCATGTAACAGTAAAGCGTTTCCATGCCGTCCTTCTTCAGTCCACATTTTCAATCCTTCTGTAGACTTTTTCGGGTGATTTCCTATTTCTTGCATTTGCCATCCATGCGAGAAACTGAAAAGAAGATATTGTGAAAGGGTCCGTGTTGAAAACAGAAAGAATGTGCCATGCTGAGAGTGTTTTTTCATGCTATCGGCCCTCAGAAGAACGAGTGAAAGAGGATAGGTTGTTAGAGGGGTGTCTGAGCTCTGGAAACGAGAGGTCATATTGTCAGATCTCATAAAAATAAGGCTAAATTACAAACAGACATGACAGAATGTGTGTTTCTCCAACAGTCTCCAAATATGAGGAATGTGTGTTTTAAAACAATGTTGTAGATATTTTGAAATTATTTATTCATTTATTTTTAGGGCCGTATCTTACCCTGTAAAGCCTGACGTATGTGTAATAGTCAGAAAAATCGAATAGAATTGAAATGGAACGGTTTATTTTAGCCTCTTTTAAAAAAAATTTGTATCTTGTATATGTGGTTTTTGTTGTATAACATATTTGAGGCTTATACGGCTCATATAGTATATTATGGTGAGAATATGTAAGACAATCACCTCAGTTTTATTCAGAGAACCAAAGTGAGCAAAAATATGCAGTTTGTTGCTGTTGCTAATATTTATATGGCCAAAAAGTAAGATGAAATTGTTCTTTATATCAGTATAGCAGACTACTTACATAAAATGCATATTAATATCAGTTGTCACTCTGTATCTCCCAATAATGTCTTAGTAAGATGATATTTAAATGCTTATTTTTATAATTAAAGCTCTGTAGATTCAAAACATATAATGCAACACAATACAATGATGATAGAGACATGAACAAATAAACGTTCCTTAAAAGTCTGATGATCTCACATTTTAAGATGATTTTTCTAAAAAATAATGTATGGATAATCAAGTAAACCTAAGCTGCTTCAGTCCAGCAAGTGTTTATCTTGAAATATTTACTAATGCATTATTAAAATCACAAATTGTGTTTGTTAGCATTAGTTAATTCACTGTAAACTTATTGTTTTCTGTAACAAAGATTAATAAATAGTGTAATAAATGCATTGTTCATAGTTTGTTCATGTTAGGTAATACATTAATGTTAACAAATGACACCTTATTGTTAAGTGTTGCCTAGAAAGTTGCATTAATTTAATAAAAAGTAAAAATTTAGCATCAAAACGACACTTACATAAAAGGCCTTTACCTTGCTAAAAAGTCTAAACTATCTAGGCATGTCTATACAGAAGGCATGTCGTAGATTGTGTAAAACGGGTTTTTTACCACAATTTTGATTATGTTGATTATTTATAGGCCTTATAAGATTGCATATCAGACATGATACAGTAGTTTTTATGACAATATGCACGTAGTCTTGCGTAATATTGATGTTTAACTTTATTTAACAGCTTACCTGTGCACAACTTACCACAACGATGCTAGGTTATTATTGGTGGTTGCCAAGGTGTTGTTAAATGGTTGCCAAGGCATTCTAAGTGGTTTTTAGCAAGTTGCAATGTGGTTTCTAAGTAATTCTGGATGGTAGCTAGGTGGTTGTTTACTGAGTCTATAGTATAAACAGTGTAGGATAGCCATGTTTAACATTTAGGGTATATTTAGTAATGCATTAGCAAACACTGCTAATAAAAGCATGCTTTTCTTCCATTTCTTCCTTGCTGTATAAAAAGACAAATGGCAAATATTAAACCAGAGCAAGTGCAAATGTGAACTATGTAACATCTGTCAAATGAAGTTAGTTTGGCTCAATATTTGAGCAAGAGCGTCAATTAAACGTACTCGTGTAGCAAAACAGATTAAAAACTGCTGCTTAATAAACACACCAGTTTTGCTTATTCAAATTTGCAATGAACACATAAGCAATTTGTCTGTTCATTCATTCCTGAAATTGCTTTTTCAGTTTTATTGCACATTCAGCTCTGATAAGCTCGTTTAGCCATGTACTTACAAGTTGAATCGATCATACACTGATCAAATCTACTAGACTCAATGATTATTTATTCTTGACGGAGGCGTTGGGTAAAAACAAGCTGCTGGTTTTATAGAAATAGACATGAAAATGAAAGCATAGTAAAGAACGCACGTCTCTTTATAGCTTGTGGCTTGATGTGTTTATGTATTTAACTCTGCTTTTAACATGCACTATGCTTTTTTTTGGACAATTTTAGCTTTTTAAAAGTTTTTCAGTTCAACACTAGAGACTGTCCTGCATTGTGCGTCGTGGAGGACTGGCACAAGGACACTTGAAATGGTTTGGATGAGAGTCCCGTCAGAGGCCTTGAGTGCGTCATTGACGTGTACGAGTGTGTATGACGGTTTAGCGGTAGATTCTGGAGATTAGCCTTCAAATGCTGACGGCATGACGAGGTGCGGGCCGCGGGATGGAGGGAGAGAGAGAGAGAGAGAGAGAGAGAGAGAGAGAGAGAGAGGGAGAATTTTCCCGTCCGTAATTAGTATGGATCGCCAAAGCTACTAATCGGATTGAGGGAAACAAACTGGATTGCATTTCCGATGTAGCTACATGGCCGAAGCCAAAGCCTCTCCTGAGATTTTGCATTGTGTCAGCACACACACACATACACACACTCACCTTTGTTCCATCTTGGTCACGGTGTGGGGTTGTTGAGCCTCATTAACGAGCATCGTTAGCTAATTGCTTTGCCATTGTTCACTCATGCACAGTGACCTTGATGGCCCAGTCTCATATACGGCAGCAGTTCTTCCTCCACCGGCACAATCGAACACCTTTAGTTTTAACGCAGTGGTGCACTGATATAAATATTTGCCAATACAGATAATGACGTTTTTGTCTAAGTTTTGTATAAATTGGTTTATACATGTTCAGGTCAGGGGGAGTCTTGAATCTTTTCTTAAATTCTACTTAAACTTCTTAGAGATGTTTCCGTTTCTACAGTCACTGTGTTGCTCACTACTACTGATATCCCTTGTAAAGCAGCTTACAAACAATATGCATTGTTAAAATTGCTATACATAAAAATGTATTAGCATTGATATTATGTATGGACGAAATTAAACTTAACTAACTTAATTCACACAAAGGTAAATCCCTGTTTCCACTGAAATGAGGCATCAAAGTATTAAAAACAGAATCTGGAATCTAAGGGTGCAAAAAAACATCTAAATATTGTTCTTAGCAATGCATATTACTAATCAAAAATGAAGTTTTGATATATTTACAGTAGGAAATTTACAACATATCTTCATGGAACATGATCTTTACTTAATATCCTAATGATTTTTGGCATATCCATAATTTTGACCCATACAATGTATTTTTGGCTATTACTACACATACCCGTGCTACTTAAGACTGGTTTTGTGGTCCAGGGTCACATACATAAATGAGTGTGTGTTTTGTGTTTACTACTTTTGAAACTTTTTATCATTTTAACATTGTGTTTTTTATGTTAATATGTAATATATAAAAACCTAATACACACATGCATTTATATAAAGTTTTTAAATAAAAAGTATTATTATTATAATACATTGATTATTATTAGTGTATTATTAAAATTGGGAAGATTTATCTACATTTATCTAATTTAGCCAACAAACTCAGGCCTATCAAAATCTAGTCTAATCTATGATATATATTAGATTTTATTTATTTAGATTTATATTGATTATATAATTTGACTATATTAATTAAGTCATTACATCACTAATTATACCATTACATAATTACACAATAATTATAAAATATTCATATTTATCATTAAAGATTTAAATATTACATTTAGGCTTTTTTACCTTTATTAAACCTTCAAATTATTTGATTTCAGTTTTTGCCTAGCAGTTATACATATGTAGTCATATTACATTATAGTATAAAGCCTAACTGTTTTCCTCATAATATTTATGTATTTATTTAGTTTAATGTATTTTGTATTTAGTTAGCTTAATACATGTCAGAGGTTTTTTCAAATCACTAACATTAACTTTATGATAGGTAATTGGTATAGTGATGCTTAACTCAGCATAAAGTAAGTTTACAGTGTACATGAGCTCTTGTGTGTGTAAAGTGATGTGGAAACAGTATAAAGAGTGAATATGAAGTGTAGTTGTATATTTTGGTTTGTTGATGACTGTGGAGTAAAAGCAGTGTGTGTGTGTGTGTGTGTGTGTGTGTGTGCTCAGGAGGGGGTGGACCTCTCTCCGTCCCATCTGTTTGGGGTTCATCTTTGTCCTCATAATTAATGAAAGCAGAGGGGGCTTCCTGACACACACACACACACGCACACACACATACACACATATACACACACACACAATCAACACCCTCAGCTTTTCACTAGCAGGTTTTGTTTTAGCTGAATTGCTCCCTCTCTCTCTCTTTCTTCTCCTTTGTTGTTTTCATTCACTTTTTTTTGTCTTTGCTGTTTGGTGCTGATTAATTTGCCCTCACCCCTTCCTGCCTCTCTCTCTCTCTCTCTCTCTCTCTATCTGTTTTCTCCGTATCTCCTCCCTCTCGGCTCTGAGCAGAGATTGGATGTTGGGATAGGCTTTGCTTGCCCTCAGGCCTGAAAAGAGGATTGTCTCGCTGAATGTTTGGAAACAGATCTGTTCCAGTAACCTGTAAAAGGAGTAGCCTTCGACAACACACTCACGCACTTGTGTTTCTATCAGTTTGTTCTTTCGCTCTGATAGCAAAAACTGTAGCAGTGTCATATTTGACCTCATTTTGGATTCTGGAAAGTTTGGTTATTCTTGGATGTTGTGATGTTTTGAAGGAAGCAGAATGCCCAAGTATCTGAAACAAAAGCATGGCCAGATATTTTTAAACCTATAACCGTAGGAATTAAATCTTATACACTTAAGTTACACCGTTTTGAACGATTCCTCAAGTTATACAACCTTTTAAGAAGAGGTGTGTTATTACTATCACTACTAAACTATCAGACAGTACACCGAAAACCACACAGAACACCTTTTTCACTGTTTTCTTGTTCAAATACAACTTGCTAAGACATATTCCTATTCAAAAGTTTGGGGTCAGTACGATAGTTAAAAAAAAAAAAAAAGAAATAATACTTTTATTCAGCAAGGATGCATTAAATTAATCAAAAGTGATTGCATTTGTAATGTTATAAAAGATTTTTTAAATTCTTTTTAATTTTGAAATAAACATTTTCACATCACATAAAAAAAGATTTCCATTTCAAATGTTTTTTAACGGTTTTCTCAGAAATATTATGCATTTTCAACATTGATAATAATCAGAAATCTTTCTTGAGCAGCAAATCAACATAAGAATGATTTCTGAAGGGTCATGTAACACTGAAGACTGAAGTAATGATGCTGAAAATTCAGCTTTGCATCACAAAAAATAAATTACATTTTAATATATATTATAATCGAAAACAGTTGGTAATACTATTTCAAAATATTACTGTTTTTATTTTTTACATTTAATTTAATTTAATTTAATTTAATTTAATTTAATTTAATTTAATTTTATTTTATTTTATTTTATTTTATTTTATTTTATTTTTTTTATTTTTAAACAAACAAATCCAGATTTGTTGAGCATAAAAAAAGATAAAAAAAAATCCTACTAACCAGACTTTTGAACAGTAGAGTAAAGAAAATGTACCTACTAAATAAACTGACAGTAATGTTAACTTCCTACTTAGGATTTCACATCAAAAATCACTTAAAAAGACTGTAAACACTCCCGAACATAACCATTGCTTTACAGAATCCTGTGAAATAAAATTAAATGATGGTGGTGCACAAGTGACATTTAAAAAGACTGACATTTTACCTGATGTTTTTGTGTCTGTTTGGTATTTTTGGTGCACAGGTTGGGACGAGGTTTGGGATCCAAAGGTGACTATGAGTGTAGAGCTGAAATCATAGTACTAAACTGTAGATACTGGCAAGATCAACATTGTAGAGTCTTGCTGGAGTGCACTAATAGTTCGCTACTGTATGCTACCAGTACATATACTGTAAATCTAGCTTGTGTAGAAGGGCATTTAGATCAATGGCAGTGCATAACAGCATGGCATGGGGTGACTAGAGATGGTTATAGAATTAGGATGGAGATAGTCTGTTCTAGTGGGGTTAGATCAAAATCTGCTGATTTTTGTTGATTGTTTCACAATGCTGAATTCTATTTGGAAGGTTCACTATAGTCACTATTAAAAGTTCTGTACCTTTTTTAGTATAAGTCTTATGGTTTAAGTCTGTAATAACTACAAATAATTCATGATTTTTCTTTAAGCAATTTGTTTGCTTGTCAGGTTTGCTGATTGATTTCATTGTGCTTTTTTGTGTAACAGACATAAAATGTTACTGTTGTTCAAAAACATGGCAGATTAAGCAATATCTCAATCAACTGGAAGCATCTGTACTCACAAACAATTAGAATTTCATTGTTTTCAAAATGCATTGATTGTTTTTTTTTTCTTTCTTAATAAACTGTTTCTGCAGGTCTTAAAAAGCCATAGCTCACTATTTGAAAAAATAAGGTCTTAAAATGGAACAGGAAGTCTTACATTTATGAAATCGTGGCATTACATGTTGCATGCAGTAAAAAAATCCTCAGTTTTTTTTGTCCTGTTTTAAATGTAACATCCTTAAATCAAGAAACATTTGCTTGAGATGCAAACTGAACATATGAAGTTCATATGCATTTTTTTGCCTAATACAACACATAATGTGTTCCTTGCAATTTATTCCTGCAATAAATTTTCTTTACTTGGTCTTGAAAAGTATTAAATTTAACTTCACAAAACCCACAGAAACTCATAAAAATATTAGTTTAAAACATGCATTTAAAAAAATATTAAAAAATGCACAAATAAAATCTTTTAGCATAAATCATAAAGTTTTTCTCACATGACTTGCAGTGGTCAGATGATTCCACGCTGGCCTGAAACGTGGTGGGATTTTTATATAATTCCTCTTGAAATATTTCAGAGGATTTGTCTGTTGTAGCTTTCATTTTCTGCCAGGTTCTGCAAGACTGCTTTTTTTTTGTGAATATTGTTTAAGTACAACATTATGTTGTAATATCAGCTGTGTTTTATGATGTTTTATGGCGTTAATCTATAAAGAAAGTAAATTGGATGTAAATTAAATAAAGTAACTTACATTTTCATCGTGTGGACTGCTTAAAGAAAACATTGAGTGAGATTAAACAAATCTGCTAGATCGGTAATTTATATAATGGTTACATTATACATAAAAAAAAAAATGTTAAAAAATGTTATCATCAGTAAACCTTTGGGAAACACTGACAGGCCTGTGAGTGGATTCAGTAAATACATGACGTTTCTGTTCAGTCATGCTTCTTTTTTCCTCTCAAGATTCAAAGAAGCTTTATTCACATGCTAAACAAATCTCTCTCTCTCTCTCTCGTTCTCTCTCAGATTGACCCTAAGGTGGCCTTCCCACGCAGAGCTCAGCCGAAGGTGAGTGCTAAGTCTCCGTTCAGGTTAACATCACACACGTCACTTCTCATTAAGGACACGGCCACGCAGGTTCTGTTCTGAAACCTAGTGAGCTTTTTAAAGCATCATAGGTGTTTGCTCGATGTGACAGCTCTTCTAAACTTGTAAAGCATATTGTTTAAAAAGTGTGTGTCCTATACATTTTTTTAAAAACTAAACAAAACTTTTAGAATAATAAGTAAAAGGACTTTAAATAGACACTAAACAAGTGGTCACAAACGTTTTCTCTAAAATGACTGAAGTAATTCTTTTTGACCATATTGCATATAGTAATGTTCAAAAGTTTGTGGTTGGTAGATTTTTAAATGATTTTCAAAAACGTTTCTTATGATCACCAAGGCTGTATTTATTTGTTCAGAAATACAATCAAAAGAGTAATATTGTGAAATATTTTTACAGTTTCAAATAACTGTTTTCTGTTTGAATATGTTTTAAAATGTAATTTATTCCTGTGATCAAAGCTGAATTTATATAATCTTTTCTCCAGTCTTCCGAATCACATGATTCTTCTGAAATCATTCCAATATGCTGATTTGCTGCTCAAGAAAAATTTCATAATATGTGACCCTGGACCACAAAACCAGTCTTAAGTAGCACGTGTATATTTGTAGCAATAGCCAAAAATACATTGTGAAAATTATCGATTTTTCTTTCATGGCAAAAAATCGTTAGGATATTAAGTAAACATCACGTTCCATGAAGATATTTTGTAAATTTCTTACCGTAAATACATCAAAACTTAATTTTTGATTAGTAATATGCATTGCTAAGAACTTCATTTAAATGACTTTAAAGGTAATTTTTTTAATATTTTAACCCTCAGATTCCAGACTTTGAAATAGTTGTATATCTCTGCCAAATAGTGTCCTATACTAACAAACCATACATCAATAGAAAGCTTATTTATTTATTAGTCTTTCGGATGATGTATAAATCTTACTTTCAAAAAATTGTAAACCCGTAAGACTGATTTTGTGGTTCTGGGTCACATATTATCAGTGTTTTGTGTTTTGTGGAAACTTTTTTTCAGCATTGTCTGAGGAACAGAATGTTCAAAAAGAACAGAATTTATTTGAAATAGAATATTTTGTATTATAAATATCTTTACCGTTACTTTTGATCAATTGCATGAGTCCTTGCTAAATAAAAGTATTAATTTCTTAAAAAAAAAAAAAAAAAAAAAAAAAAAAAATTAAATACCCTTTAAGGATAAAATAAACCTAGAATGCATTGCGATCAGCTCAGTGAATTTTCATCCAAGGTAGCATGTAAAAATAGTCAAATTAAAATTGTTTTTTGTCTGTCAAGTTTTCCTGTCTGCACCCTATTCTGTCCTGTAGAAATAAAGGCAACACCAATGATAAAATAGAATAATTTTCTGTGCATTGTTAATTGTATTCAAGTCTGTACACAAGAAAAAAATTTCCTCCTATGTGGAACATCCCAAATCAGAATGTTCTAAACTAGTCCTTTTGTTTCCATTTCTGGGTTTCCATTTTTAGTTAATATGCTCCCTTAGAAAGCAGATGTGTAGACAGTAAAGTAGCTCACTAGGTTTTGAAACAGAGTCATACATAACTCCTATTTATGTAATGAACACATACTCTTCTTCTATTTTTTACCTTGAAAGTACCTTAAAATGAGTTAAACTGCACCCTAGTTTTCTTGAAAGTCCTAAAAATCCTGTAATTGCAGTTGATTATCTCATTGTCTCATTATTTGTCTTTTTTCCTCGTTGTTTTCAGCTGGTAACAAGAACAAAGAAGATCTTTGTTGGAGGGCTGTCTGTCAACACCACCATCGAAGATGTGAAACAGTATTTCGATCAGTTCGGAAAGGTGAGTTCAAGGACCGTATTCTACACAGGCATGTCATTTCTTTCATAATTTAATTTTTCATTACCACAATGAGAAGGTTTGATGTTGAAAGTTTTCATTCAGACATTGCTAGTAAATTTCACAAGCAATTACAGAAATGGCAAGTAAAACCTTGGAACTGAAAGAGTGTTTTCTTGTAAAACACACTCCAATCATCTTTCTTTCATGTACAACTTGGAAAAATCTCTCTGATCCGTAGAATTAAAGAGCTCAGTTTTTGCTGCTGTACCTTTAAGACTTATGACAGTCAAATGGGCGGGTCTAGTCTAGTTTCGGAATACCAAATAGGTGTAATTTAAATATGGGTGGTCATATGTTAATGAGCTCGTGGTTGTGATGTCAGCAGCATCTTAGCTTTCATTTATGGCTGTAAATGTTAGTGTATGTTTACATAGTGTAACTTTTAATACTTTAACTTTTAAAAATACTACTTGTCCCCTGCATTGTCACCCAATGATGTTGCATTCTTTGACATTTTTAATTACGAAAAGGTCACGTAAATTTGTCCGTGTGTTTTGATGCACACATGATATCTCTTTTGTTCTCCGTCTGTCTCCACTTGTTCCATTTGTTACTGTCATATTCGGTGTCGGTGGTAAAGAATCAGTGTCCCAGTTGGAGATGGAGTCCTTGTGTAGCTGCTTTTTCATTTGTGCGAGAGTTGAATAGTGGACAGCAGGGACTAAAGAATGGGAAGAGCGTGAGGAGATGAGTGAGGGAGGCCGTGTCACCTCCTGTGGGTCGAGGGCACGAGAAGGGGACGGCCTTTAAAAAGAGGAGAAAGAGTAAGACATGCAGTACAAAGAGAAGTTTTAGAAGTGGCTTGAAAAGTGGGCGTCCTGTAAATTTGTCCTAAACTAAACCGGACTATTAGAACAACAAGTAAGAAGGACCAAAAATAGGACCAAAATAGACCCAATAATAGCCGTTCTGCCCATTTTTACGGCCAACTTTTTAATTAAAAAATATAGTAGGAACTGTAAAATTGTGAAATATTTTTGCAATTTATAATACCCATTTTCTATTTGAAAATATTTTAAAATGTAATTTATTCCTGTGATGAAATGCTGAATTTTCAGCATCATTACTCCAGTCTTCAGTGTCACCCGATCCTTCAGAAATCATTCTAATATGCTGATTTGAGCTCCAGAAACATTTCTCATTATTATCAATGCTGAAAACAGTTGTGCTACTTCATATGAAAATTCAAATTCAAAAGAGAAGCATTTATCACCTTTGATCAATTTAATACATCCTCGCTGAATAAAAATATTAATTTCTTAAAAAAAAGTAAATAAATAAAAAACTTTACCCTGAACTTTCAAACTTTACAAATACAAAATGAAACCATTTTAAAAATTATGTTTTGTATGTTTTAATTTCATTATAATCATAATTTTTTGTTTGCTTTTATGGTTTATTATATTTAGTATATATAGTATACTTATACATTTACATTTATTGTGTTGAAAAAACGTTTGAAAGATCATTTTGACTTAAAAAACACAAAAGTCCACTTCAGAGTTTATCAAGACCGTGATTCAAAACGTAAGGTGGTGTTTAGATAACACATACTTCGAAGACACTTCAAGTAGTCCCTCACTACGGAACCGCTCTTATATGAAGTGACATTTACCGCAGTAAATCTTGTAAAGGTAGGAACGAGAGAGTGGTGAGGGCAGAAAGAGTGTAAAGGGTGTGAAGGTGCTGTTGGTAAAGGGGGAGGGTCTCTGAATCTTAACTAATCTGATGCAACAGCTGCTGCCCCCCCACCCTCTCAAGCTTGTTTCCACGGTGACCTGCTGGGCCTATTGTCTCCGCACACATCTCAATGTGACACCGGGTGCATGTGGGCTCTTTTTTTTCAAATATGTAAATGCACGTGTGGATTCGGTGGTGCACACACTCACAAACACATCCACAAACACGTATTAGTGGGCGTCAGAAGCTCGTGCACCTGTTGGCCTAATGGTATAGACTTTATAAGGTGCTGATAAAGGTTTAAAGACAGAATGAAATCAGTATTGCCCCTATTTATACTCAAAAAGTTTGCAATAATTAAGTAGTCTCTTATGCTCTTCCAGTCTGCATTTATTTGATCTGAAGTACAGCAAAAAAAAATTGAAATATTTTTACTATTTAAAATAACTGTGTTCTATTTGAATGTATTTTAAAATGTAATTTATTCCTGTGATCAAAGCTGATTTTTTTGCATCATTACTCCAGTTACATGATCCTTCAGAAACATTCTAATATGCTGATTTGCTGCTCAAAAAACATTTGTTATTATTATTATTATGGTGAAAACAGCTGAGTAGAATTTTTTCAGGTTTCTTTGATGAATAGAAAGTTCAGAAGAACAGCATTTATCTGAAATAGAAAGTTTTTGTAACTAAATGATGTCTTCATTATTATGTTTGATCAATTTAAAGCATCCTAAATATAATATACTAAATATAAGTATTAATTTCTATAATTTCTTTCCCCAAAAAATTAAAAGTATATTGTATAATGTTACAAAAGCTTTTTATTTCAGATAAATGGATCTTTATATTCATCAAAAGTTTGACTCAGATCTTAAAATGTTTAAATATTGATAATAATAATAGTAAAATCAGCATATTAAAATTGATTTTTGAAGAATCGTGACAAAATTTAGCTGTGATCACAGGAATAAATTACATTTTGAAATATATTCAAATAGAAAGCAGTTATTTTAAATAGTAAAAATATTTCACAATATTGCTTTTGCAAATATATGCAGGACTGGTGAGCAGAAGAGACTTTTTTAGAAAACATTAAAAATCTTACTGTTCAAAAACTTTTGGCTGGTAATAAATATGTATTTTGTAGATTTTTATTTTAAATTGAAAAAACATATCGTTCAGTATTACAGCTTTTGCTGTGTTTTTGAACAGAAATTATTCTTATATGCTGATTTGGTGCTCAAATTTGATAAATTATTATTGGTAATCAATTATTAATAATAATATAAAAATAAAAATCTCATGGTAATTGCCAGTGCTGAAAAGTGCTTTGGATTCTTAGATTACTTTAAAAGAACAGCATTTATTTGAAAAAACTCTTTTCAAAATTAGAATGTTTTTGTAACATTTTAAATGTCTTTTTTATCAGTTTAATGCATTTAAATCTGTATAATTAATATAATTAGTCTTACATACTCTGTTTTCAACATTAATAATAATCAGAAATGTTTCTTGAGCAGCAAATCAGCACAATAACAATGATTTCTGACAGATCATGTGACACTGAAGAAGTAATGACGCTAAAAAATAACAAAATGTCCCACAGACAAAAGTTGCAAATGTCATTTTGGGCATTCAAGCACAGAGGAATGTTTGTGAAAGCAAATTTGACTCCTCCTAGACAAAGTTAAACTTTACCAAGTAGACTTTTTTCCTTCGTTTAATCTTTGAAAATGCTTTTCCTCCACACTCCTCTCACTCAGCGGTTGGATCGGTATCCAAAACACGCTGCCCATGCGCTCGCGTATCTGTTCGCAGTATTCGGTGGGAGAAGCCCTTGTTGCTGTGAACACAATCTGGCCGTCCGAGCCCGTCCGGGAAAACTCGCTGCCCTCCATTGTCCTGATCTGGTAGGCACAATCCAAAATGGTTGGAATATGATCAGCCTCACAAAAGCGAAATACAGTCAGAGTCCAAGCGCTCCGACCCACAACAATGGATATAATGAAACATTGAGAGGGAGAGGGCCGGTGGAACGGACAGACTGGAAAAGTTAGTCTCCAGTCAGCCATGAGAGGTGTCGATTAGAGAGCTTCACTGGACCTTTTGTCCGCTGGCCTGGTTAAAGGGAGAACCGAGAGATGAGGAAAGCATAAAAATCAACTTTTATCAGGAGATCTTACCCTCTTCTCGTTTAATAAAACAGTAACGAGACACTTGCTGTTGCATCCCTGAGTGGTTTTTGGAGAGGACAGAGAGAGTGTGTGTTTTGTTTTTGAGTTGATAATAGACTAAATAACTCAGTTTATTCTGTTTGCCCATCCATGATGGTGCAAACAAACATGTCTTCAGAAATTTCTGTGTTAATTTATCTCAAAGAAGTTTCTCGAATTTGACATGTAAAATGATTTTAGGTTGTGTTATAGCTGTTATCTTTCAATTGTCATTGCCTTCTTAAACTAAACTAAACTATTTATTTATTTATTTCAAAAGCATTTATTTAAAATAGAAATCTTTTGTAACATTATAAATGTCTTTACTGTCACTTTTGATCAATTTAATGCATCTGTAGTGAATAAAAGTAAATTCTTGCTAAATAAATAAATAAATAAATAAATCCCAAAACTCCAAACTTTCAAATGGCACAAATACAAAATGAAACAATATTATTATTATTATTTTTAATTATAGATTTGTATGTTTTCATTTTATTATAATTTTCATTATTAGTTTTGTTGTTTATAATTGGTTATATTTAGTATATTTGGTATATATACTTTCTGTCTCTATATTATTATTCTCTCTCTCTATATTATTATTGTTATTATTAATATTATTATTTTCATCAAATATTTTCTTTTTTCTTTTATATATTATTATATGTTTATATATTATAAGATTTGCATAACTATTTTAAATTGAGAATATATACTTTACAATATTACAGTTTTTTACTGTATTTTTGATCAAATAAATACAGCTTTGCATTTATTAGTATCACATGGTCCTTCAGAAATCAATATAACATGCTGATTTAGTTCTCAGTTATGATTTAATTATGAATAATGATTTTGTTGCTCAGTTGTTAATAATGTTATTAATAAAAATAGAATTCTTATGATTAGCAATGTTAGAAACTGTTTTGTATTTTGTGGAAACATTTTTTTCAGAATTCTTAGAAAGAATAGAACAGCATTTCATTTTTTTATTGTTCCAAAAATGTGATGATTTTTTTTTTTTTTTTTTTACTGTATTATTATGAACCCTATTATCTATAACTGTTTATTATATTCAGTATATTTGGTATTTATATTCTCTCTCTCTCTCTCTCTCTCTCTCACTCTTTCTCTCTGTCACTCTCTATTTAGCATATTTAATATTTAATTATATTAAATTATGTAATTATATTAAATTGTAAATTTTTATATATTTTTCATTTTTACATTATTATTTTAATTAATTAATTAATTTAAATTGTATTATTTACATTTGTATTAATATTATTTTATTATTTTAATTTTTTTTATTAATTTTTTAATTAATTTATTTTATTAATTTGTCTATTAGTCATTTTGACAGCTTCAAACCTTTTTTTATGCATTCTTTGACCATACCTTTCTACAATAGTTTGTTTAAATTATGATTTTGCAGTCAAATTATGTTTTTGCAATCGGATAATATCAGATTTTTCTTCTTATTAATTTGTTTTCTAATTCAGATTTCAGTACAAAACTAAATTTTTACATTTTCAGAAAGCAATTTTTACATTTTCAGGAAGCAAATATGGGTGCCTGTGTAAAACTCACAACCATGATTACTAGTGTGTATTGGGTGTTTGCTAAGCAGTTGCTAGGGTGTTCTGAGTGGTTGCTAGGGCATTCCTAGGGTGTTCTGATTGATTACTAGTGCATTTCTATGGTGTTCTGGGCTCTTTCTTACTAGTCCAGATCTAAAGAGTCTCTATGAAGATGTTCTGGCCTCTAGATGTGGCTCCTTCAGTCTAAATCTATGGGATTTTTCAATCGTTTTATCCTCTGCCAGGTAAATCCCAATGCTTAGGAAAGTAACAACACACCTCGACTCAACAAGCCACACAATCTGAACATTCAATCATGTTTATAGAACAAACAAACTGTGCTAAAGTTTAAAATTCTAAATTTAAAAATGTAAAAATTTACATTTTAAATGATCCAAATATTCAGCTATCAATATCAGTTCTTCCCTAATTCTGTTTCCAAAATGGTTAATGGCTGACTAGAGCAAGTTCTCTAGCAATCTTTTTTACTTATTTTTACTTGTATACACAAACACAAGCATTTTTCACATCATGCTAATGCTCCCAGCAGCTGTCGGCCCGCTGTCGTCTCCTGACTTTGCAGTGTCATTGGATTTGGAGGATGGGGTGTATATGTGTGTGTGGGATTGACTCAATGAAGTTTTGAATAGGACGGGGGCAGGAGAGGGTTATAGTTAAATGTCAGAGTCTAAGAGTGTGTGTTTGACAGCGGCTCATCCGGGCTAAGAGCGTTTGACCTTTCCCATGGTCATTTAACCAGGTGGCACTGAAAAGCGCTACCCGGTCACATAAATGTGGCGCGCCACGTGACCCTCGAGCGCTTCGACTGGTGCCGTCCTGCCGACAGCTCTCACGCAGACAGAAGTGACAGTATAATCCTGAAGAGAAGGCCATCGCTCGCTCAGAGAAGAGACGGTTAACAGTTGCTTCACGATGCTCATGTTACAGGTTGTGTTGAGTTTCATCAAACAGTTGAAAGCAGGATAGAAGCGTGAACAGATTCACACGGTCATTATCAACCCGTTGTCGCTCTGTGCTGAACAAAAGCAAAGATTTTACCACAGTTCAAGTGTGATGTTAGGCAAAGATGTCAATATTGAATAAAAAAAGTTGTATAATATTAGTAAAATTTTATTAAATGTATTTATTTATTTATTTATATCAATTAGCTTAATATTTATAAACGTAAAATATTTATAAACTTAACATAAATATTTATATATAATTATTTTTTTAAAAGTTGACAATTTTATCTATCTATCTATCTATCTATCTATCTATCTATCTATCTATCTATCTATCTATCTCATATATATATATATCAATAAACACAAATTTTTACAATGTCTTAATTTGTATATTGTTATTATTATTATTATTATTATTATTATTAAGTTTATAAATATAGTTTATAAAAATACATATTTAAGTAAAATATTATATATATTACATATATAAAATATATAATTATTTTTTAAAAAAGT